>CAUYQG010260850.1:0-33738 GCA_963574415.1 Tarsius wallacei | reverse complement strand
GCAGTAGCCGCTCCCAGCCATCGCAGCCTCGACCTGCTGGGCTCCGGCGATCCTTCCACCTCAGCCTTCCAAGTAGCTGGAACTACAGGCGCGCGCTACCACGCCCGGCTAATTTTTTGATTTATTGTAGAGATGAGGTCTCGCTTGCCCAGGCAGGTCTCTAACCCGCGGGCTCAGGCAATCCACTCACCTCAGCCTCCCAAAGCGCGGGATTACAGGTTGAGCCACCGAGCCCGGCTCCTTGTTGGGTTTTTGCCAGTTTTGAGTATCAGTATGATTTTGGCTTCATAAAATGAGTTGAGGAGCTTTCCATCTTTCTTGATTGCCTGGAATACTTTCAGTAAGATTGATATCAGTTCTTCCTCGTATGTCTTAGAGAATTCAGCTGGGAAGCCATCAGGTTCGGGTTTTTGGGGGGGGGGGCAGATAGATTTCTTATGACTGAGATGATTTCCTGGATTGTTATTGGTCTGTTTAGAATTTCAATTTCTTCTTGTTTCAACCTTGGGAGGTTGTATGATGTCAGGAAGTGCTCCATTTCCTTTAGGTTTTCTAGTTTATTTGCATACAGGTTTTTATAGTAATCTCTGATCATCTTATTTTATTTTATTTATTTATTTTATTGAGTTGAAGTCTCACTCCATTGCCCAAGCTAGAGTACAGTGGCATGCTCACGGCTACTCCAGCATTGACCTGCTGGGCTCTGGCGATCCTTCCGCCTCAGCCTTCCAAGCAGCTGGAACTACAGGCGCGTGCTACCACGCCTGACTAATTTTTTATTTATTGTAGTGACGAGGTCTTGCCAAGTTGCCTAGGCTGGTCTCAAACCCGCGGGCTCAGGCAATCCACTTGCCTCAGCCTCACAAAGTGCTGGCATTATAGGATGAGCCACCAAGCCCAGCCTCTGATCATCTTTTAGATTTTTTCAGGGTCAGTTGTGATTTTGCCTTTTGCCTTTCTAATTGTGTTTATCTGGGCTTTCTCTCTTTTTAAGTCAATCTGGTCAAAGGACTGTCAATCTTATTTATTCTTTCCAAGAACCAGCTTTTGGTCTTGTTGATACTTTCTGTGATATTTTTGTCTTCTATGTCCTATAATTCTGATTTTATCTTTGTGATCTGGATTCTTCTGCTAAGGTTAAGATCTAGGTGATCTTACCTTTCCAGTTCCTTTAGGTGTGATATTAGGCTGTCTACTTGTGATCTTTCTGTTTTCTTGATTTGTGCATGCAATGCTATAAATTCCTCTTAACAATGATTTCATGACATCCCAGAGATTCTAGTGTGTCTTTGTTTTCATTTGCTTACAGAAATCTTTTTATTTCTGTCTTGATTTCTGTGTTGACCCAGAAGTCGTTCAATAACATGTTGTTTAGAGTCCATGTCTTTGTGTGTTTTGGAGGGATCTCGTTGGTGGCAATATTTATATTTATTACACTGTGATCTGAGAAGATGCATGGTATTATTTTGACCTTTTGAAATTTGCTTATGCTTGATTTATGCCCAAGAATGTGATCAATCTTGGAGTATGTTCCATGGACTGATGAGTAGAGAGTGTACTCTAGTTGTCAGGTGAAGTGTTCTGTAGATGTCTATTAAGTCCATTTGATCTAGCATTGAGTTGAAGTTCTGGATCTTCTTGTTGGTTTTTTCCCTCGATGATCTATCTAAAGCTGTTAGTCGTGTATTTAGGTCTCTTACTATGATTGTATGAGAGTCAATGTCCTCTTTTAGTTTGCTTAGTAGTTGTCTTATAAAACCTGGTGCTCCAGTATTGGGTGCATATATGTGTAGGATGAATATTTCTTGCTGGTGGATTGAGCCTTTTATAATTATGTAGTGTCCTTCTGTGTCCTTTTAAATTTTTGATGGTTTAAAGACTGTTTTGTTGGACATTAGAATAGCTATGCCTGCTTTCTTCTGTTTTCTATTTGCTTGAAAGGTCATTTTCCAGTCTCCAATCTTGAGTCTGTGTGTGTCTTTTGCAGTAAGATTAGTTTCCTGGAAGCAGTTAATTGTTGGATCATGTTTTTGAATCCAGTTTTCCACTCTGTGTCTCTTCAGTGGCATATTTAGTCCCTTTGTATTCAAGTTGATTATTGATATGTGAGAGTTTATTCCTGTCATAGTACTCCTATAGGGCTGCTTTGCTTGCTTTTAACTTCTGCATTTATATATCTGTATATTTTCATTTTTGTGGGTGCTCTGTGTGCTCTGTTAGCTCTGTGTTTGCCTGTACTTTTGTGGTGTGCATAGTCATTCTTTTTTTTCTGTGCTTAACACCTTCCTAAGTGTCTCCTGAGGGGCTAGTCTGGAGACAGCATCTTTTCTTAGGGATTAGATGTCTGGGAAGGATTTTTTTTTTCAGTTGGAGTCTCACTCCATCACCCAGGCTGGATTGCAGTAGCATGCTCACAGTCACCCCAGCATCGACTCGCTGGGCTCAGGTGATCCTTCTGCCTCAGCCTTCCAATTAGCTGGAACTACAAGCACATGCTACTATGCCTGGCTAATTTTTTAATTTATTGCAGAGATGAGGTCTCGACAAAGCTACCCAGGCTGTTCTCAAACTTGTGGGCTCAGGCAATCCGCTCACCTCAGCCTCCCAAAATGCTAGGATTACAGGCTTGAGCCACTGCTCCAGGCTAGGATTTTTTATTTTTTATTTTTGAGTCAGAGTCTCACTCTTTGTCACCCAGACTGGAGTGCAGTGGTATGCTCATGGCCACCGCAGCCTCGGTGATCCTTCTACCTCAGTCTTCCAAGTAGCTGGAACTACAGATGTGTGCTACGATGCCAGTTTATTTTTTTATTTATTGCAGAGATGAGGTCTTACCAAGCAACCCAGGCTGGTCTCGAACCCCTGAGCTCAGGCAATCTTCTTGCCTCGGTCTCCTAAAGTGCTGGAATTACAGGCTTGAGCCACCACGTCCAGCCCTGGGAAGGATTTTTAATTCTCTGTCACTGATGAAGCTTAGCTTGGCTGGGTAGGACATTCTTGGTTGTAATTGCTTATCTTTAAGAACATTAAAGGCCGGGCTCGGTGGCTCAGCCTGGGCTCGGTGGCTCAGCCTGTAATCCCGCGCCTTTGGGAGGCTGAGGTGAGTGGATTGCCTGAGCCCGTGGGTTCGAGACCCGCCTGGGCAAGTGAGACCTCATCTCTACCATAAATCAAAAAATTAGCTGGGCGTGGTAGCGCGCGCCTGTAGTTCCAGCTACTTGGAAGGCTGAGGTGGAAGGATCGCCGGAGCCCAGCAGGTGGAGGCTGCAGTGGCCGGGAGTGGCCACTGCACTCCAGTCTGGGCGACAGAGTGAGACTCCAACTCAAAAAAAAAAAAAAAAAAAAACATAACAACACGGTGTCTCGACAAAATAAATAAATAAATAAATAAATAAATAAATCAGCTGGGAATGGTGGCACATGCCTGTAGTCCCAGCTACTCGGGAGTCTGAGGCAGAAGGACTGCCTGAACCCAGGAGGTCAGGGCTTCAGTAAGTACTCTAGCCTGGGCAGCAGAGTGAGACCCCCAACCCAATAAATAAATAAATAAAGTATAAAAGACATTCTTGGGACAAAATGCAAAAACTTGAACATGGAATGAATATTGAAAAATATACTGGAATTATTACTTTTCTATATATTGTGGTTACACACAAGTATATATTAAGGAATATATGCTGGGTAAATTTTTTTTTTTGAGTCAGAGTCTCACTCTGTCGTCCAGGCTGGAGTTTAGTGCCAGCATTGACCTGCTGGGCTCAGGTGATCCATCCACCTCAGCCTTCCAAGTAGCTGGAACTACAGGCACGCGCTACCACGCCCAAGTAATTTTTTAAATTTATTGTAGAGATGAGGTCTTGCCAAGTTGCCTGGGCTGGTCTCGAAACTGCAGGTCCAGGCAATCCACTTGCCTTGGCCTCACAAAGTGCTGGGATTACAGGCTGAGCCACCGAGCCCGGCCCATGGGTAAATTTTCATGATATCTCCAGCTTCCTTTCAATGAGCTTAGTAAAAATATGGAAAAACGTCAATTTGCTTATGGAAAATATATTTTTAATTATACTGTAGTCTATCATCTAGAAGAAAAGGGTACTTGTGTTTATTATAATATTTTATCAACTTTTCCATATGTTTGAAATTTCTCAAAAAATAAGAGTTGGAGAAACAAATCAGGTGAAAGTCAATGAATCTGGTCGGGTGTGGTGGCTCACACCTATAATCCCAGCACTTTGGGAGGTCGAGGTGAGAGGACTGCCAGAGCCCACAGGTTCAAGATCAACCTGTACAACTTGGCGAGAGCTCATCTCTATAATAAATCAAAAAATTAGTCAGGTGTGGTAGCATGTGTCTGTAGTTCCAGCTACTTGGAAGGCTGAGGTGGAAGGATCACCTGAGCCCAGTCAGTCAAGGCTGCCGTGGCCATGAGCGTGTCACTGCACTCCAGCCTGGGCGACAGAGTGAGACTCCTACTCACAAAAAAAAAAGTCTACAGTAGTGCACAGTAACGTCTAAGACCTTCCCATCCACTCACCACTTGCTCGTTGACTCACCCAGAGCAACTTCCAGTCCTGGAAGCTCCATTCATAATTGTCCTATATAGGTGTACCATTTTAACCATCTCATACTGTATTTTTACTGTACTTCCCTATGTTTAGATATGTTTAAATACACAACTACTCACTACTGTGTTATAACTGCCTACAGTATTCAGCAGGCAGCTCCTGGGCTTATGGCCTATGAACAACAGGCTGTTGTGTGGCCTAGGTGTGCCACAGACTACACTGTCCAGGTTTGTGTAAGTATCCTCCATAATATTCTCACAACTACAAAGTCACCTAACGATGCATTTCTCAGAGCACAGTCCCATCATTAAGTGACACATGACTGTACTTTATAGCATATGTGATATTTCCATGGGAATATCAGATTTTACATATTTTAACATCTTTTCCAGAAAAAAAATTATTTTTTATAAAGATCTCAGTTTATAAAACAGTCAAAAGGATGAAAGTTTAGCAACAACAGTTCATGTAAAATTGAATGAGATGGATGTCTCCCTTTAGAATACAAATAGATTTTCCAAACTGCACGGTACTGAATGAGGAAAGAGTGAGGCGAAAGTGAGGAAAATAGGCCAAAACATTTAGGGTACCAGATAGTAACAAGTATTTGATCTGGAGAGAAACATTTCCCATCATGATTAGCTAAAGGACAGCCATATGCTCTAGCAAGCCTGAATCAGTAAACCACTGAAACAGAAATCAGAAGTCTTAGGGAACTGCAAGATACATATGAAAGACCACTTGCAACCTGAAAGCACCAAAGTATGGTTACCTAAGTCGTCATTTTGTTATTTGTTTAATGGAAATAATTCACACATTGTATCTGCCCTTAAGGGGTTCACAGTCTATAACTATCATAATATTAATGAACGGCAGGTAAGCTGTCACTGACTCATTTCTATACACATCACCTCTGATCTTCACTGCAACTCCAAAAGGGCAAATCATGACTGTGTATCCACTTGGCAAATAAAGAAATTGAGGTTCAGAGAGGTTAAGAATCTTCCTGGTAGTCACACAGCTGGTACGATGTAGAGTCAGTGTGTGAATCTAGTTCTGCTGCCCATCATTTTATTTTTAAATTGTGCCCCTAAACCATAAGTGACAACAATCTTTTAGAGATTCACATCCTTCAGCTACAATTGTAAGGGATTAATCAAAAGAAGGCCTTTAAAAGAAGGTTAAAGGAGGGAACAGCGAAAAATAGAATACAAAATAAGCACCCAGCTGGCTTCCCCTCAACTGATATGGAGATTACCAAAACTGTATCCTATACTCATCCTTATAAGGATATTACCTATCTTCTTTTTAAAAAAACAGAGAAAAATAATCAGAATTGACAATAAAATCATTAATATCACTCTTCTGCAACCAATAACTTGTGTTTATATCCATACTAACTTCCCGTCCCCTCTCAAAGAAAAAGCCCCTTCCATTAAAAGCTAATCTAATCACCTACGCTGTTGACATTATCCCTTCAGTCTGTTTCATAATTTTGTTCTACCAACTATCTCCGCTTATTCCTGTATTTTCAACCCTTCCTTCTCTTCTGGTTTCTTCCCCCGACGTTTGAGGTTATTTCCTGGCACACTGAGGTTATTTCCTGGCACAAAGTCTATGAGTAAAAAACAGCCCTTGACTTCTTATGCCTTCACCCCCCACATATCCCAAACCATTGCTTCTGGGGATTTTGCTGTACAGATTCTGATTCAGCAGGTCTGGAGCAGTGCCTGAGTTCCTTAATTTGTATTGGTCCATGGGCCATACTTCGAATAGTTAGACCCCTGACTATCTTCCCCTTCCTTAAAATCAAGCTTCTAAAAAAAAAAAAAAAAAGCCTTTATTAATTATCTAAATTCCCAATCATGTCTCAATCCTTTCTAAGCAGGCTCACGTGTCAATGATCCTATGAAGTAATAAGATCACCATCCTAATTGCATTGACTTGGAGGAACACCGTATTAGCTAAACAGGGTAGACCACACTAAAGGTGTTAAATGGATGATGCTGCACAAAGGTCAGGTAAAATAAGGACAAATCACCCTTTGGATTTGGAAATTTGTACAAAAATAAACGTTTTTGGGTTTTTTTTCTTTTTTCAGCAGGTGAGTTGTTACACATTCCTTAATGAATTCTGACTTCATGGACAGTGAGGACTTTTAGAACAGCTTCACCAGAGCTCTACTGCAACAGTGGAGGGAATGGTGACCACGACAAGTGGCAGGCAGATGCTGCACTTATTACCCCTTAATAACTGAACAGCTATCAACTGGACAATCAGCAAGCAAAGGTTTAAAAAAAGCTCCTAGCCAGGCAAAGTGGCACGCGCTGTAGTTCCAGCTACTTGGAAGGCTGAGGTGGAAGGATCACCTGAACCCAGCAAGTCAAGGGTGCGGTGAGCATGCCACTGCCCTCCAGCCTGGGCAACAGAGTGAGACTCCGACTCAAAAAAAAAAGCTCCATAAATTAGGGAAATTTGAGTATGTGATGATATCAAGAAATTAATCAGTTAGGTATAATATTATAGTAATACTAAAAAGGAGAGATTCAACAAAAGAAAATCAACCACTGTAATACATCACATTAAAAGAACACAGGGAAAAAAAATCACATAATCACCTCAATTGACAAACAAAAAACACTTGACAAAATCCAACACTTTTTTATGATAAAATCTCTCAGAAAACTAGGAATAGAAAAAAGCTTCCTTGGCCGGGCTTGGTGGCTCAGCCTGTAATCCCAGAGCTTTGGGAGGCTGAGGTGAGTGGACTGCCTGAGCCCGCGGGTTCACAGCCCACCTGGGCAACTTGGCAAAACCTCATCTCTACAATAAATCAAAAAAATTAGCCGGGCGTGGTAGCACGTGCCTGTAGTTCCAGCTACTTGGAAGGCTGAGGCAGAAGGATCGCCAGAACCCAGCAGATTGAGGCTGCAGTGGCTGGAAGAGGCCACTTGCACTCCAGTCTGGGTGACAGAGTGAGACTCCAACTCAAAAAAAAAGTTTCCTTAACATGATAATCTGGCATTTGTGAGAAACCCAGAGTTAGCATCATAATCAATGATAAGAAACTGAAAGTTTTCCAACTAAGATTAGGAATGAAACAAACTATTAGGAATTTCACCACTGCTCTTAAGTACTGGGAGTTCTGACGAAAGCAATTAGACAAGGAACAAAAACAGTACCCAAAATGCAAAGGAAGAAGTAAACTATTTATATTTGGAGATGACATGATCGTATATATTTAAAAAATCTCGGCCAGGCTCAGTGGCTCATGCCTATAATCCCAGCACTTTGGGAGGCCAAGTTAAGAGGACTGACTGCCTGAGTCCACAGGTTTGAGGCCAGCCTGGGCAACTTGGCAAAATCTCATCTCTACAATAAATTAGAAAGTAGCTGGGCATGGTGGTATGTGCCTACAGTTTCAGCTACTTGGAAGGCTGAGGTGGAAGGATCACCTGAGCCCAGCAGATCAGGGCTGCAGTGGCCATGAGTATGCCACTGCACTTCAGTCTGGGTGACAGTGAGACTCCAACTCAAAAAAAAAAAAAAAATCCCAAAGAATCCACATGTACAGCTGGGCACAGTGGCTCATGCCTGTAATCCCAGCACCTTGAAAAGCCAAGGCTGGAGGATCACTTGAGGTCAGAGTTCCAGCCCAGCCTGGTCAATACAGTGCAATCCTATCTCTTTAAAAACAAAACAAAGCAAACAAAAAACATTAGCCAGGCATGGCAGAAGCACCCTATTGCCTAGGAATTCAGGATTATGGTAAGCTACGGTCACACAATCTCCAGGCAACAGAGAGAAACTCTTGTGCTGTTTTGCTTTGTTTTGTTTGAGTCAAAGTCCCACTCTGCCGCCCAGGTTGGAGTGCAGTGGCACACTCAAGGCCACCACAGTCTTGGCCTACTGGGCTCAGGTGATCCTTCCACCTCAGCCTTCCATGTAGTAGAAACTACAGGCATACACCACCAAGCCTGACTAATTTTTTTTCTTTTTTTTTTTTTAGTTGTAGAGATGAGGTCTTGCCAAGTTGCCTAGGCTAGTTTGGAAATCCTGGGCTCAGGCAATCCTCTCACCTCCACTTCCCAAAGCACTGGGATTATAAGCATGAATCACCATGCCTGGCAGACTCTGTGCCGTTTTGTTAACTTTTTTTTTAAAAAGAACCTACAAGTAAGTTATTATCACTAATAAACTCAGCAAAGTTGCAGAATACAAAGTGAACACACAAAAATCGGCTATGTTTCTATACATCTACAACAAATAATCTGAAAAGAAAATTAAGAAAACAATCTGGCCAGGCACGGTGGTTCATGCCTATAATCCCAGCACTTTGGGAGGCCAAGGCAAGAGGATTTCCTGAGCCCACAGGTTCGAGACCAACCTGGGCAACTTGGTGAGACCTCATCTCTAAAATAATTCAAATTAGCCAGGCATGGTGGCGTGTGCCTGTAGTTCCAGCTACTTGGAAGGCTGAGGCGAAAGGGTCACCTGAGCCCAGCAGGTCAAGGTTGCGGTGGCCATGAGTGTGTCACTGCACCCAGTCTGGGTGACAGAGTGAGACTCCAACTCAAAAAAAAAAAAAGAAAGAAAGAAAAGAAAAGAATCTATTTATAATAGAATCTAAAAAGACTATCTAGGAATAAAATTAATCAGTTGAAAGACTTATACAATGAAAAGCACAAAACACTGCTGCAAGAAATTAAAGGAGAAGCCAGACGCATCGGCTCACACCTGTAATCCCAGCACTTTGGGAGGCAAAGGCAAGAAGATAGCCTAAGCCCAGGGGTTCGAGACCAGACTGGGCAAATTAGCAAGACCTTGTCTCTACAATAAATCAAAAAATTAGCCAGGAGCAGTGGCATGTGCTTGTGGTTCCAGTTATTTGGAAGGCTGAGGTAGAAGGATCGCCTGAGCAGGTGGTAGCTGTGAGCATGCCACTGCACTACAGCCTGTGCAATAATGAGACTCTGAGTCGAAAGAAAAAAGAAATTAAAGAAGATCTAAATAAATAGAAAAACATTCTGCATTTATAGGCTAGATGACTTAGTACTGTAAAGATGGCAATACTATCCAAATTGACCTAAAGTTTATTATAATCTCCATCAAAATTCCTACTTCATGTTTTATAGACATGGACAAGCTGATCCTAAAATACTTGCCAGGATGTTCTCAAATATATATATTCTATTTTTTTTGAGTTGGAGTCTCACTGTCGTCCAGACTGGAATGCAGTGGCTGCTCCCGGCCACCGCAGCCTCGACCTGCTGGGCTCCGGCGAACCTTCCGCCTCAGCCTTCCAAGTACCTGGAACTACAGGCACGCGCTACCATGCCCGGCTAATTTTTGATTTATTGTAGAGATGAGGTCTTGCCAAGTTGCCCGGGCTGGTCTCGAACCCGCGGGCTCAGGCAATCCACTCACCTCAGCCTCCCAAAGGCACGGGATTACAGGCTGAGCCACCCAGCCCAGCTTATATTCTATTTCTACTAATAGATAGTAATTATAATAAACAAAATACCTTAATACATGACAAGCATACATGGTAAACTATTATAGGTATTTTAGAAGCACATCCTTTTTACGGAACAGTCAACTTAGATATTTTTGGAAAAGAAATCTTTGTAGGCTTCTACAAAAAAGAACATTCTTCATTAGCGGTATGGATACCAAATACTACACGAAAACTACACTCCTTCTTATCAGTAAACACCTTCCTCCCAGCACTAAAAGTCCCGTAGCACAACTGCATTTTTTTTTTTTTTTTTTTGAGTTGGAGTCTCACTATGTCGCCCAGACTGGAGTGCAGTGGCCACTCCCGGCCACCGCAGCCTCGACCTGCTGGGCTCCGGCGATCCTTCCGCCTCAGCTTTCCAAGTAGCTGGAACTACAGGCGCGCGCTACCACGCCCAGCTAATTTTTTGATTTATTGTAGAGATGAGGTTTCGCTTGCCCAGGCGGGTCTCGAACCCGCGGGCTCAGGCAATCCACTCACCTCAGCATCCCAAAGGCGCGGGATTACAGGCTGAGCCACCGAGCCCGGCTACAACTGCATTTAAAATAGGACTGTTCCTTTGTTAAATGAGTTCAGGGCTTCACAAAAACTAATTATATAACCCAAGCAGCTCCTTAAAATGAGAGTCTATTATTATAGCTTCTTGTTCTTTCATGTTTAATTAAAAAATTTATCTGATAAGTATAACAGAAACAGAATAATATTTCAGGGTCTGATCCCTTCATTTCAAAACTGTCTTGAAAGAAAATGTTCTAACAATTCAAGTATAATACAGAGAAATTCAAGAAGAGTGGATATTGACATGCAATATATTACTATACTTAATCTTGAAGTAATAAATAATAATAATTCTATCAAGGTTCTCCAATGTCTATGCCCATGAACCTTAAATAAATCTTATCCCCTTCACTACAGCAAAAGAAAATAAGACACTGTACCCAATATCTATAAGAGGTGGTTTATCTCTCCCTCTCTTATAGCAGAGGAAAAGTTCTGGGCTTTTCAGACTTCCATAGTTCAAGTTTGCTTGGAGAGCTGATGGAGTGGCTTCAACACAGGTGTAACCTTCGGGTACTGTTTCCCCAGCTGATTTGATAATAACTGCAATGTCTGTAATTGGAGCTTTAGGTCCAGTTGACTTAGCATCTACACGATTTATTTCTTGATCCAAAAGAGTAGATGTATCAGTGAGACCTGCCACAACAAAGTAGTCTGTCACTCTTGGTCCTTTGTCTTCTATCATGGTTGCTATTATATTTCCTAGAAGGAAGAAGAGAAAGACATCGATTAAATAAAATATCCTGATTCTCTAAAAGTAAAATATCCTGAGTTAATGATGATCAACTAATACATTCTCCAGTTGGATTTACAATCAAATTGCCATTCTGAGAAGGAGGCTGTTTTTATTATTTTATTTATCTTGTCAGCTTGTACCTCCTACAAAGTACAAGTTAACAGCATCAATTCATTTGTAACACAACTACAATCCTTTCATGTGTGTAAGGTCCTATTACAATAATCAAACTGTCACAGGTGAGCTATGATGCATTCCTTTGAGTAAAATGCACTTAATGAACAATATTCTGACCATTTAAAACATCATTCAGGCCAGGCGCGGTGACTCACGCCTATAATCCCAGCATTTTGGGAGGCCAAGGTGAGAGGACTGCCTGAGCCCGTGGGTTCGAGACCTGCCTGGGCAAGCGAGACCTTATCTCTACAATAAATCAAAAAATTAGCCAGGCATGGTAGCGCGCGCCTGTAGTTCCAACTACTTGGAAGGCTGAGGCAGAAGGTTCGCCGGAGCCCAGCAGGTCGAGGCTACGGTGGCCAGGAGCGGCCACTGCACTCCAGTCTAGGTGACAGAGTGAGACTCCAACTCAAAAAAAAAAGAAACATCATTCATCCTCTTTAAAGTTCCAGGAGTCCTAAAGCTAAACTCCACATTTATACAAATTGAGTGAATCATTAGTCAAGGTCTAACATAGACAAATAAAGGAAATAATAAATATCATAAAAGGCCAGGCGCGGTGGCTCAAGCCTGTAATCCCAGCACTTTGGGAGGCCAAGGTGAGAGGATTGCCTCAGTCTAAGGGTTCAAGACCAGCCTGGACAATTCAGTGAGACCTCATCTCTACAGTAAAAAAATCAAAAACTAACCGTGTGTGGTGGCACGCGCCTGTAGTTCCAGCTACTTCGAAGGCTGAGGCAGGATTACCTGAGCCCAACAGGTAGAGGCTGTGGTGGCCATGATTGTGTCACTACATGCCTGAGTGACAGAGGGGGACTCTGACTCAATAAATAAGTACCTAGCTTAGACAACATAGAGAGATTTCATCTCTAGAAAAATCAAAAAAATTAGCTGGGTGTGGTGGCGCACAGGCCGAAACTGCAGTGAGCTATGATCATGCCACTGCACTTCAGTTTGGGCGACAGAGTAAGAATCAGACTAAAAAATTAAATAAAATTAAAATTAATTAATTAAAATAAAATAAAAATATCTCTGACCAATGGTTTACTTTGAGGTATGTTTTTTTCCATTTTCAAATTTTGTACTTGGGAAATTTCCAGGAATCTTTCTGTTATTGATTTCTAACTTTATTGCCTTACTTATGGTCAGCGAGTATACCAGTCTGACTTGAATTCTTTCACAGTTACCAAGACTTGTTTTATGGCTAAGAATGTGGTTTATCTTGACATATATTCCATGAGCACTCTTGCGGAATATGTGTTCTGTCTGTGGGCAAAGGGCTCTAAAATGTCAATCAAGTCAAGTAAGTGTTGCTGAAGTCTACTATATCCCTGCTGATTTTGTCTACTTGTCCTATCAACTACTTTTCAATTTTTTAATGTTTATTTTTCAAAACCATAGTAGCTGTGAAGCACCTATCAACTACTAAAAGGAGAGCTGTAAAATCTCTAACTGTAATTGTGGATTCGTCTTTTTCTCTTCGATCTGTTTTTGCTTCATGTATTTTGAAGCTCTTTTATTAAGGGCATTAACATTAAAAACCGTTATACCACTTAAATCAACCACTCCCTTTATCATTATGAAAGATGGTAAAAATTATCCTTCTTTACCCCTGATGAAAATTAGTCTGTATTAAGCAAAAGTTTTTAAAAAGCTTAGATTTGTTTTATTAATACTTTTCTCTCACATAAAATATGTGTAGAATGTCTTTAATTTATATAAAATAAATTTATCAGCCTAGACAACACAGCATGACCTCATATCTAGAAAAAAAAATTTAAAAATTTGCCAGTCATGGTAGCACAATGAGCCTGTAGTCCCATCCCAGCTACTTAGGAGGCTGAGGCAGAAGGATCACCTGAGCCCATGAGGCCAAGGCTACAGTGAGGCATGGTTATGGCACTGTACTCCAGCCTGGGCAATAGAGTGAAATGCCAACTCAGAAAATAATAACAAGCCAGGCTCGGTGGCTTAGCCTGTAATCCCTTACTTGGGGAGGCTGAGGTGAGTGGACTGCCTGAGCCCACGGGTTCGAGACTCGCCTGGGCAGCTTGGCGAGACCTCATCTCTACAATAAATCAAAAATCAGTCGTGCGTGGTAGCGCGCACCTGGAAGGCTACATGGAAGGCTGAGGTGGAAGGATCGCCGGAGCCCAGCAGGTCGAGGCTGCGGTGGCCGGGAGCGGCCAATGCACTCCAGTCTGGGCGACAGAGTGAGACTCCAATTCAAAAAAAAAAAAAAAAAAAAAAGAAAGAAAATAATAATAAAAATAAATGTATAAAGGTGTTGATTGTAAACATTAGTGATGTGTGAATAATAGCATTTTGATGGTTTTTAAAAAAAAATTTTTTTAGGACAGGGTCTCACTAAAAAAACCATTAATATCAACAAGACACAATTAACTTCAACCTACAATATTAAATGTAATTTGTACAATATCTTTCTTTTTTTTGTCCAGGCTGGAGTATAGTGGCATAATCATAGCTCACTGCAGCTGCAAATTCCTGGGCTCAAGCAATTCTCCAATCTCGGCCTCCCAAGTGATGGGACTACAGGTACTTTCCTCCGTGCCTGGCTAGTTTTTTTTAATTTCTGTAAAGATGGGGTCTTGCTGTATTGCCCAGGCTGGTCTCAGATTCCTCAAATGATCCCTCCACCTTGGCCTCCCAAAGTGTTGAGATTACAGGCATGAGCCACCATGTCTGGCCAATTTTTTAATTTTAAGACATGCAACTGACAAATATAAATTGAATATACAAAGTGTACAACAGGATGATCTGGTATATGTATACACCGTGTACTGATTACCACAGCCAAGTTAACTAACATATCCAATACTACCCACAGTACCTGTTGGGGGTGGGTAAGGATACTTAAAATCTATTCCACCTGTGCGTGGTGGCTCATGCCTATAATCCCAGCACTTTGGGAGGCTGAAGCAGGAGGACTGTTTGAGCCCAGGAGTTCAAGACCAGCCTGGAAAATTCAGCAAGATATTATCTCTACAAAAATCAAAAAATTAGTTGGGTGTGATGGTGCACAACTGTAGTCCCAGCTACTCCAAAGCTGAGACATAAGGATCACCTGAGTCCAGGAGGCTGAGGCTGCAGCAAGCTGTGACAGTACCACTGCACTGCAGTCTGGGTGACAGAGTGAGACGTTGACTCAAAAAAAGAAAAGAAAAATACAGACGAGGTCTTGCTGTGTTGTCCACCTAGTCTCAAACTTCTGGGCTCAAGCAGTATTCCTGCCTCAGTCTACCAAAGTCCTGGGATTACAGCCATGGGCCACCATGCCTGGTCAACATTTTGTATTAACTAAAACTTTTGAGGAAGAAATAAACTTTTTTGAAAAATCAACTTACATATATAGTTTACTAATTAAAATTCATTTTCCAACTATAGCTAAAATAATCTTTCAGAATCAATTTCATGTCACCTTCCTGTTTAGAACAGCATACACTGTAATAAATAAATGCCACTGGCTGGGCTCGGTGACTCAGCCTGTAATCCCAGCACTTTGGGAGGCCGAGGTAAGTGGACTGCCTGAGCCCACGGGTTCAAGACCAGCCCGCAACTTGGCAAGATCTCGTCTCTGCAATTAATAAAAAACTAGTCAGATGTAGTAGCACGAGCCTGTAGTTCCAGCTACTCAGAAGGCTGAGGTAGAAGTATCGCTGGAGCCCAGGCAGGTTGACGCTGGGGTGGCCACGAGCGTGCCACTGCACTCCAGCCGGGGAAACAGAGTGGGATTCCAACTCAAAAAAAAAAAAAAAAAAAAACCATTAATATCAACAAGATACTAGTAACTTCAACCTACAATACTAAATGTAATTTGCACAATATCTTTCTTTTTTTTGAGTTGGAGTCTCACTCTGTCACCCAGACATAAGCCACCACTCCCAGCCACCACAGCCTCAACTTGCTGGGCTCCAGTGATCCTTCCGCCTCAGCCTTCCAAGTAGCCGGAACCACAAGCGCGCGCTACCATGCCCAGCTAGTTTTTGATTTATTGTAGAGATGAGGTCTCGCCAAGTTGCACAGGCGGGTCCGAACCTGCGGGCTCAGGCAATCTACTCACCTCGGTCTCCCAAAGTGCTGGGATTAGAGGCTGAGCTACCAAGCCCGGCCTGCACCATATCTTTCATTGTAATAAAAATATATTTTTCAAAGCTTTACATATATCTTTGTGGCCGGGCATGGTGGCTTATGCCTATAATACCAGCACTTTGGGAGGCTGAGTTGAGAGGGTCGCCTGAGCCCACGAGTTCAGGACCAGCCTGGGCAACTTGAGGCCTTATCTCTACAATACACCAAAAAACTAGCCGGGTGTGGTGGCACATGCTTGTGGTTCCAGCTACTTGAAAGGTTGAGGTGGAAGGATCACCTGAGCCCAGCAGGTCCAGGCTGTGTGGCTGTGAGCATGCCACTGCACTCCAGCCTGGGCGACAGAGTAAGACCGACTCAAAAAAAAAAAAAACAACAACAACTGTGAGTTTCTTGGCATCCCAAACATACAAAATGAATGATGAACTTGGTTAAATCACAAAGAAAACACAGTTTTATCAAAGTTATTGGCTAGTTATGCAACTTAAAATAGAGATTGGTGATTCCTCTAAAAAGCATTATCAAAGACAGGCTGGCTGGGTCATGACACTACAAAACTGAAATCATTTCAGATAAAATCAGTTCTTCTTTCAGAACACAAAGCAGTGTAACTCTCCACTGTAGTCCCTGCCACTGACATTTTTGCAAAGAAGGAGGGTTGTAAAGAAGAGCTGCAAACAGAAATGCCTAAAGGGGGTCAAGCAGGATATCAAGAGTCGTGGGAACCAGAAAGAACACAGGCAGCCACTACTAGCAGGATCCATTCGAGAGTTGCCAGACAAACTCAGAAAAATCAGAACTTCCTTTCCTTTTTAAGAGAAGCCAGAAGTAAGGATTTTTATGTAAGTCTCCAAATTTTAAAATATTAGCAACTACTTATAAGTTCCTAAACACTAGGAAGTCCAAACAAAACACATAAGCAGGGTATATTAGGGTTAAAAAGTCTAGATTAGGCCGGGCACGGTGGCTTATACCTGCTATCCCAGCACTGTGGGAGAACTGCTTGAGCCCAGGAGTTTAACACGCCTCAGCAGTGTTGCAAAACTCTATGAGAAGAACTTCTAAATCCACTAAAAAAAAATAAATAAAAAATAAAAACAAAAAACACTGACACGGTTAGATGCCTAGCTTCAACATTCAAGATACAAGAGCTGATTGGGCATGGGCTCACACCATGTAATCCACCATGGCTTCAGGAGGCCAAGACAGGAGGATCTCTTGCAGTCAGGAGTTTGAGACTAGCCTGGTCAACATAGCGAGACCTCATCTCTACAAAATTAAAAATAGAAAAAAGCCAGGTGCAGTGGCTCACGCTTACAGAGCACTTAGGGAGGCAAAGTCCACACAAAATTTACACATGAATATTCATAGCAATTGTATTCATAATTGCCAAAACTTAGAAGCAACCAAGATGCCCTTTAGGTGAATGGATAAATAAATTGGTACATGCACACAATGGAATATTATTCAGTGCTAAAAATAAATGAGCTAACAAGCCATGAAAGGACATGGTGAAAACTTAAATGCATATTACTTAGTGAAAAAAGCCAGTCTAAGCCTAAAGAGGCTATATACTGTATGACTTCAATTATATGACATTCTGGAAAAAGCAAAACTATGGAGACAGTAAAAAAAAAAAAAAATTTGGCCAGGCTCAGTGGCTCAGCCTGTAATCCCACGCTTTGGGAGGCTGAGGTGAGTGGATTGCCTGAGCCTGTGGGTTCAAGACCCGCCTGGGCAACTTGGCAAGACCTCATCTTTACAATAAATCAAAAAACTTAGCCGGGTATGGTAGCACGCGCCTGTAGTTCCAGCTACTTGGGAGGCTGAGGCGGAAGGATGGCCGGAGACCAGCAGTTCCAGGCTGCAGTGGCCGGAAGCGTGCCACTGCACTCCAGTCTGGGCAACAGAGTGAGACTCCAACTCCAAAAAAAAATTCAAGGGTTGCCAGGGGTTATCAGAGAGAGAGGGATGAACAGGCAAAGGACAAAGAATTTTTAGGGCAGTCAAATACTCTACATATTATAGTGGTAGAGACATGTCATTATACATTTGCCGAAACCCATAGAACATACAGCACCTAGAACAAACCCTAATGCAAACTATGGATTCTGGGGAGTTATGATGTGTAGATTTAAGTTCATCAATTGTAATAAATGTACCACCACACCGGTGGGGAGTGCTGGTAATGGGAAAGGCTGTGCAAGGGAGGGCAGGAGGTATACAGGAAGTCTGTGTACCCTCTGCTCAATTTTGCTGTGAACCTAAAACTATAAATTATAAAGACTTTTAAAAAACAATTTAAGCTGTCCAGGAGTGAGGAAAATATTTTTTATAAGACAGAAGTTAACCTAAGGACATAGTTAATTTGGTCCCTAACTGTGGAGTAAAGAGCCCACACACCTCAAATATGCCTAATGGGTATCATTGCTTTACAAAGGCTCTACAGAATGCAACTTATAACCATGTCATCTATAACCCTTATTATGGAAGGGTTAAGTTACTGAATAATTCTTTTCTCACTTTTATTATATACTAAAATCTTATATAATCCTATAAAATCTAACCTGTATTTTATTCCATTAGTCAGTTTCTAAGCTAGTACCACTCACAGCTAATTATAATAGATCTGGATGTTTTTTGACCTGGTAAATTCTTTCTCTTCACCCTTTTGTAAAACTTTCCAGGCTTATTCATCCAAAATTACTAAGCTTCAAGGGGGGAAAGGTTGAGATTTTTGTTTGGAATTGCTTTAAAACACAGATTATATAAGGAGTATAGGCATCTTTAAATAGCAAAATCTCCAGCGGTGAGCATGGTATGGCTATCCATTTTATTCAAGCCTTTAAATAAAATTTGGTAATTTTCTCCACCCAGGCTTTGCATATTTTTAGCCTAGATTATTCAGTTCTGTGACTAATGGGAAGGAATATTTAGGTTTGCTAGCTGCTGGCACAGTAATAACCTATGACAGAGTCTCAAGCATCATTCTGAATGCTGGAAATTAAAGCAATGAAAACACCAAATGCTCTGTCTTCATGGCGCTTACATTAGGGTCAGAAAATACTCAGTAAATTACTCAGAAAGCACAGGTGCTGTGAAGAAAAGTAAAGAACATGGAGGGAAAGAAATTGGAAGAGGAGGGGCCTAATTTTATAGTGTAACCAGGGGAGACCTCTCCGAAGAAATAAGACCTATGCAGAGGTCTAAGTGACATGAAGGAGCAAAGCATATGATAATAAAGAAAAAGCACTCTAGGCGGGGAGAAAACCAAGAATAAAAGCCTTCAGGCAGTACATAATTCAGTCTTTGAGGAACAGCAAGAAGGCTAGTGGCCCTGGAGCTTCAGGGAGTAGCAGGAGATGAGGTCAACCGGGGCCTTTTACACTGAAGTCGCGTCTTTGGACTTTATGGTAAGTGTGATGGAAAGCTACTAGGGGCCTCCAGATGAGACTGACATGTTACTCCTGCCTTCCATTCCAGCTGCTGCAAGAACAAACCAGAGGAAGAAAAGAATGGAAGCTGGGAGAGCACAGAGAAGGTGACTAACAGTCCTATGAGAGGACACTGCGAGAAGGTAGTCATCTGCAAGTCCGGGAGGCACGGTAGTCATCTGCAAGGCTGGGAGGCACAGTGATCTTAGACTTCCCAGCCTCCAGAAACTGTGCTGTGTAAGCCACACACCAAAAAGAAGGCAATTCACAATGGCCCCAAAGGTGTGATGATGATAATGGCTTATATTAGGGAAAAGGAGTGGAAGCATCGAGAAATGATCATAATTGCGAGGACTAAACCCTGACCTTTTTTTTGGAGTTGGAGTCTCACTATGCTACCCAGGCTGGAGGGCAGTGGCATGTTCATGGCCACCACAGCCTCGACCTGCTGGGCTCAGGTGATCCTTCTGCCTCAGCCTTCCAAGTAGGCTGGAACTACAGGGGCACACTATCACATCCGACTTATTTTTTTATTTATTGTAGAGATGAAGTCTCACCAAGTTGCACAGGCTGGTCTCGAACCCCTGAGCTCAAGCAATCCTCTTGCCTCGGCCTCCCAAAGTGCTGGGATTATAGGCTTGAGCCACTGCACCAGGCCAACCCTGGCCTATTTCCTTTACCTTGCCAAATTCCTAATTAAGGAATGAAAGACAGGTTTTTTTAATTAACTCTTTGTATATAATGGGTTTACTTTTCAACCTGACTCTGGTATAACATCATGTACAGACAACAAAAGAAAATCAAAGTATTTTCTGATCCTGTAAAGCTGTCTCTTGGGGACTCCCAGACTCCAGCACCCTTTAAGACACTCACTCACCTTTTCTCTCTGAAGTTGCCCACCTATGAGCCTTCATCTACATATTAAGAAACTTGGACTTTTTCCACCCCCTTATCTCTACAGGACATCTGCTCTTCTGATTTCAAAATTCCTCAGATAAGAGACTGACTCTTGCTACTAGCTGCCAGTCAGGAAATCTTAGAATCCACATATAAACTACAAGCTTTAGAGATGTCCTGCCTTCCCAGACTAAACCAATGTAAATCTCACATGTATTGATTTACAGTTTTCTATAACTTCTGTCCTACTAAAAAGTATATAGTCAAGCTAATTCAGCCACGGCAGGCATATATTCTCAGGACCTCCTGGGGATAAGTATCATGGGCCTAGGCCACTCACATTTGGCTCAGAATAAACCATCTTAAATATTTTACAGAGGCTGAGCATGGTGGCTCACACCTGTAATCCCAGCACTTTGAGAGACAGAAGTGAAAGGACTGCCTGAGTCCAGGAGTTCAAGACCAGCCTGGGCAGCTTGGTGAGACCTCGTCTCTACAATAAATTTTAAAATTGAGCCGGGTTCGGTGGCTCAGCCTGTAATCCCACGCCTTGGGAGGCTGAAGTGAGTGGACTGCCTGAGCCCGCAGGTTCAAGACTCGCCTGGGCAATTTGGCGAGACCTCATCTCTACAATAAATCAAAAACCAGCCAGGCGTGGTAGTGTGTGCCTGTAGTTCCGGCTACTTGGAAGGCTGAGGCGGAAGGATCGCCGGAGCCCAGCAGGTCAAGGCTGCGGTGGCCAGGAGCAGCCACTCCACTCCAGTCTGGGTGACAGAGTGAGACTCCACCTCAAAGAAAAAAAAAAAAAAAATTTTTTTTAAATTAGGCATAGTGGCACACGCCTGTACTGTAGTTCCAGCTATTTGGGGAAATTGAGGCAGAATGATCACCTGAGCCCAGCAGGTTGGGGCTGCAGGGGTTGTGAGCGTGCCACTGCACTCCAGCCTGGGCAACAGAGTGAGACTCCGACTCCCAAAAAAAAAAAAAAAGAGAGAGAGAGACACTGAATATGAGTTCTTTTTGACAAATTTTGCTATAAATCAGAAGGAAGAAAGTTTGTGCAAATTGAGATGTTACAGCATATTTGTGTGCTTAGGAAAATGATTCAGCAGGAAAAGTACATAATACAGGGGAAAAGATAACTCCAGAAGCAAAATCCATGTACAGGCAAGAGGCCATAACATGAATGGATGGGTTGGTTTAAAAAAAAAAAATCAAACACAAACAGCTCAGAGTAAGGAAGGAACAGAGACTAGTAAGAGCAAGCAGACAAAGCAATGCTGTGGGCACACAGATAAGTGCAGTCACACATTCAAAGTGAGAACAGTGGGGCGTAGTGGCTCACACTTGTGATCCCAACACTTTGGGAAGTGGAGTCAAGAGGACTGCCTGAGCCCACGGGTTTGAGACCAGCCTGGGCAACATGGTGAGGCCTCATCTCTATAATAAATCAAAAAATTAGCCGGGTGTGGTGGTGCATGCCTATAGTCTCAGCTACTTGGAAGGCTGAAGTAGGATCACCTGAGCCCTGCGGGTCAATGCTGGGGTGCCCATAAGCATGTCACTGCCCTCCAGCCTGAGGGACAGAGTTAGACTCCAACTTTAAAAAAAAAAAAAAAAAGGCCGGGCACAGTGGCTCATGCCTATAATCCCAGCACTTTGGGAGGCAAGGTGAGAGGACTGCCTGAGACCACAGGTTCGAGATCAGCATGGGCAACTTGGTGAGACCCCCATCTCTATAATAAAGCAAAAAATTAGCCAGGTGTGCTGGCATGTGCCTATGGTTCCAGCTACTTGGAAGGCTAAGGCGGAAGGATCGCCTGAGCCCAGCAGGTTGAGGCTGCAGTGGCTGGGAGTGTGCCACTGTCCTCCAGCCTGAGTGACAGAGCGAGAGTCCTACTCAAAAAAAGAAAAAAAATTTTATTAAACGACTGTAATTGGGTAAGTTAAGAAGTGATATATGAGGGAGATGATGGACAATGAAAAAGTGGTGCTGAAGGGGAGGGGGGAGGGGAAAAATGGTACAGCTAATAACCTGAAGGCCTTTTTTTGTCCATTGTATGTGTATGTGCGTGTTTAAAAAAATTATATAGAGATGGAATTTCTCTGTTACCCAGGCTAGTCTAGAACTCCTAGCATCAAGCAAACCTCTCGCCTCAGCCCTCACAAAGTGCTGAGATTACAGGCACGAGCCACTGCGCCTGGCCAGGCAGTCTTGACAGAATTCAAGAAATATTAAAATAGAGTACTACAGTGCATGACTTGGCAAAAGTGGAAGTGGGGACAACAGATGCTTAAAATATATTAAGTTATAGATCATGGTGATAAAGTCTAGGGTAATGGTTCTTCACCCTGACTGCACACTGAAGCCAGCTAGAACAGTTTTTATTTTTATTTATTTATCTTTTTTTCACTGACTGAGGTAAAACTGTTTTCTAGAACAGTTTTAAAGAAAATATCAGGCCAGGCACAGTTGCTCATGCCTATAATCCCAGCACTTTGGGAGGTCTAAGTCAGAGGACTGAGACCACAGGTTCAAGACCAGCCTGGGCAACTTGGGAGACCTCATCTCTACAATAAATCAAAAGAATTAGCCAGGCATGGTGGTGTGTGCCTATAGTTCCAGCTACTTGAAAGGCAGACGTGGAAGGTTTACCTGAGCCCAGCAGCTCGAGGCTGCAGTGGCCGTGAGCATGACACTACACTCCAGTTTGGGTAACAGAAAGAGACTCTGACTCAAAAAAAAAGAAAAGAAATGGGCAAAAGAGCTGAACATACACCTCACCAAAGAAGATATACACATGGCAAATAAGAAAATGGAAACAGCTGGGCATGGTGGCTCACACCTGTAATCCCAGCACTTTGGGAGGCCCAGGGAGGATCACTTGAGTCCATGAGTTCGAGACCGGCCTGGGCAATATAGTAAGAACTTGAGTCTACAAAAAATTTGAAAATTTGCCATGTGTGATGGTGTATGCCTGCATTCCCAGCGACTTGGGAAGCTGATTTGGGAGGATCGTTTGAACCCAGGAGTTGGAGGCTCCTTGGAGTTGGAGAGCCATGATTGTACCACTGCACTCCAGTGTGGGTAACAGAGTAAGACCCTGACTCAAAAAAAAAAAAAAAAAAAAAATGAGCTAGCAAGCCACAAAAAATATGGAAGAACCTAAATGTATATTTCTAAGTGAAAGAAGCCAGTCTGAAAAGGCTACATACTATATAATTTCAATTATACAACATTCCAGAAAAGGCAAAACTATAGAAATAATAAAAAAGGATCCAGCAGGTCGAGGCTGCGGTGGCTGGGAGCGGCCACTGCACTCCAGTCTGGGCCACGGAGTGAGACTCCAACTCAAAAAAAAAAAAAAAGGATCACTTGAGCCCAGAAGGTCAAGGTTGTGGTAAGCTGTGATCCTGCCACTACACTACAGCCTAGGCAACAGAATGAGGCCCTGTCTCAAAAAAAAAAGAGGAGCACAGGAGCCAAGTGAAAACGCTCCCCCCACCCCACAACGCTGGAACAATTTAAGAAAATAAAGTACTAAAAGTAATAATGAATTACAACAGAGAAGAGACAAATCTCGCACACAAAAGGATTCCAAATAACTTATGTTGATACTCTGGCCCTCAAGGATAGACAGCATAACTCCCCACTCCTCAAGTGTGGGGTAAGCTTAGTAACTTTCTCCCAAAATGCAGTGTGGAAGGAGAGGTGGCTTTATAGTCCCAACAAATGGCAAATGCTAACTCTGCCAGGTAATTATGACCAACATCAACAGTCCTAAACCACATTGATAGTGTGTACCCTTGACACAATGGGATAAAAATGACACCACCTCTGTGAACTTCCTCACAAAAACCCATCACCCCAGTCTAATCCTAAGAAAATCAGAAAAATCTCAACAGACGGGCATCTTACAAAATGCCTGACCAGTACTCCTCAAAACTGTCACAGTCATCAAAAACAAGGACAATCTATGAAACGATCACACCCAAGAGTAGCCTCAAGAGACACATGATATCTCTTGTGTCTCTTGGATCACAGGATCCTGGAACAGAAAGAGGACATTAGGTAAAAATTAAGGAAGTCATTCGGGCATGGTGACTCAAGCCTGCAATCCCAGTACTCTGGGAAGTTGAGGCAAGAGGACTGCCTAAGCCCAAGCGTTCGGGACCAGCCTGAGCAACTTGGTGAGACCTCGTCTCTACAATAAATCGAAAAGTTAGCCAGGTGTGGTGACACAAGAACGTTGTTTCAGCTACTTGGAAGGCTGAGGCGGACAGATTGCCTGAGCCCTGCAGGTTGAGGTTGTGGTGGCCATGAGTGGCCTGGGCAACAAAGCGAGACTCCAATGCAAAAAAAAGGTAAATTAAATTAAATTAAGGAAGTCTCAATAAACTATAGATTTTAGTTACTAATAGTATATCAATATTAGTTCATCATGCCATATTAATATAAAGTATTATAAGAGAAACTAGTTCTGGGGTATAGGAAATTCTATCTTCTCTATTTTCCTATAAATCTATAACTGCCAGCCGGGCTCGGTGGCTCAGCCTGTAATCCCGCGCCTTTGGGAGGCTGAGGTGAGTGGATTGCCTGAGCCCGCGGGTTCAAGACCCGCCTGGGCAAGCGAGACCTCATCTCTACAATAAACCAAAAAATCAGCCGGGCGTGGTAGCGCGTGCCTGTAGTTCCAGCTACTTGGAAGGCTGAGGCGGAAGGATCGCCGGAGCCCAGCAGGTCGAGGCTGCAGTGGCCAGGAGCGGCCACTGCACTCCAGTCTGGGCGACAGAGTGAGACTCCAACTAAAAAAAAAAAAAAAAAAAACCATAACTGCCCTAAAAAAATCAAAGTATATTTCAAAAAAAGTAAAAGGATGCAAAAAGATACACCACCTAAATTTTAATCTTAACACACTTGTGACTGGCAAATTTTTCACTTTCCTAATATTGAGAGCAGGTGAATCTGAAGCTGGATGCCACAAACTTCTGTCGTTAAGCACAACTGAAATGGTGTTTTCTAAATTGTCACCTTATTCACAATACAGCTGAAAGTTGCAGACATATCCAGTATTTGCCTCAGACACCACTCTGACTAGAATTCCGTACTTTGTATTTTTACTTGGACTATAAACCAAATATATATTACATATCTAATATATATATATTTCATTTACATTGCATCATTACATCACTATCTGTGTCACTATCACTAATAAGTTCACTGGATTCACCTTCGGCCTCAGAAATCTCATAAGCATATATTTCTTCATTTTCCATAATTACGGTAAATTATTTTTAACACTGAAGAATGAAAGCCCTGAAATACCAAAGTACAAATACACAACACTAATCGCAACAAAATAATGACCAACTTGCAATTTTTACCAACTATGTAAATCAATAACATTGTACATTCACTATCACATAATTATCTTAATTAACTTTCTCTTTCCTTGCCTCACTATTCATTTTCAAGCAAAATATAGTAACACATACATACGACAACGCTGCAGCATTCAGAAACAGAATTCGCAAAGACCTAAATTTACATCAGTTGCAACCAGGAACAGAATCTAGAATGACGTGAGTTCACATCATCGGTCACAAACAAGTTAAGAGTCAGCCTGATAGCCCGTGCCTGCAGTCCCAGCTACCAAGGAGGCTGAGGCAAGAAAAACACTAGAGCCTGGGAGTCTGGCTGTAATGTGCCATGATCGGGGCTGTGAAGAGCCCAGCACTTCAGTCTGGACAACACAGCAAGGTTCTGTCTCTTCAAAAAAAATTTTTTTAAATTTCAATCATAAAAAAGCTTGAGCAGCCAGATTAGTAATAGGCAAAGGAAGACTTCAGAGCAAAGATGGAGAGAAACATTTTATAGTAACAGTAAAAGACTCCATTCTTCAAGACATAACACAATCCTTAACATGTCCAGTCATGTAACACACAAAAACATTTCAGTCAATGGCAGAACCCATATGTGACAGTGATCCCCCTAAGATTACAACTGAGCTTAAAAATCCCTATCCTAGAATTAGTAGTTGTCGTAACATTGTAACACAATGTATTACTCATGTGTCTGCGGTGATACTAGATCAACACACCCACTGCACTGTCAGTCTAAAAGCATGCCCAAGCAGCTACATAAGGTACATAACTCTTGACAATAATAAACAATGTTACTTGGTTTATGTATTACTACACTTATCATTATTTCAGAGTATACACTTTCAACTTAAAAAAAAAATATCGCCGGGCTTGGTGGCTCAGTCTGTAATCCTGCGCCTTGGGAGGCTGAGGTGAGTGGATTGCCTGAGCCCACGGGTTCAAGATCCGCCTGGGCAACTTGGCGAGACCTCATCTCTATAATAAATCAAAAAATTAGCCAGGCGTGGTAGCACGTGCCTGTAGTTCCAGCGACTTGGAAGGCTGAGGTGGAAGGATCACCGGAGCCCAGCAGGTCAAGGCTGCGATGGCCGGGAGTGTGCCACTGCACTCCAGTCTGGGCGACGGAGTGAGACTCCAACTCAAAAAAAAAAAAAATACCTCTTTTGGGCTCCCTCCCATGGTTGGGAGCTTTTCTTCTAACAAATTCCTATTTACTCACAAAAAAATAAAAATAAAAAATAAATAAAAAACCAGCTGTAAAACAACCTCAGGAGGTATTCCAGAAGGCACTGTTATCACAGGAGATGACAGCACATGCATGTTACTGCCCCTGAAGACTTTCCAGAAGTACAAGACGTGGCAGCAGAAGACAGCGATATTGATGACCCTGAACCTATGGAAGCCCATGCCAGTGTTTGTGTGTGTGGTCATTTTTAACAAAAAAAGCTGAAGAAGAAAAAAAGTAAAGTCAAACATAGTGGTGTATTGCTACTGTCCCAGCTACTCACAAGGCTGAGGCAGAAGGATCACTTGAGCCCAGAAGTTGTGGCCAGCTGGATAACATAAAGAGAGTCCATCTCCTGGCCAGGTGTAGTGGCTCATGCCTGTAATCCCAGCACTTTGAGAGGCTGAGGCAAGAGGACTGCCTGAACTCAGGGGTTTGAGACCAGCCTGGGCAACTTGGTGAGACCTCAACTCTACAATAAACCAAAAAATTAGCCAGGCATAGTGGCACACACCTGTAGTTCCAGCCACTTAGAAGAATGAGGTTGAAGGATCGCCTGAGCCCAGCAGATCAAGGCCACGGTGGCCATGAGGGTGCCATGGCACTGCAACCTGGGTGACAGAGTGAGACTCCTACTCAAAAATAAAAGAAAGTAGGCTGAGGTGAGTGGATTGCCTGAGCCCGCGGGTTCGAGACCCGCCCGGGCAACTTGGCGAGACCTCATCTCTACAATAAATCAAAAATTAGCCGGGGTGGTAGCGCGTGCCTGTAGTTCCAGCTACTTGGAAGGCTGAGGCGGAAGGATCGCCGGAGCCCAGCAAGTCGAGGTTGCGGTGGCCGGGAGTGGCCACTGCACTCCAGTCTGGGCGACAGAGAGACTCCAGCTCAAAAAATAAAATAAAATAAAATAAAATAAAGTAAAATAAAAAGGTTAAAAAGAAATTTTAAAATGTATAAATAGACAAACCTTATAGAATAAGGATTTAAAGAATTGCTGTATAAACGTACAATGCGTATTTTGTTTTTAAGTTTTATTACAGCCAGCACAGCAGCTTGTGCCTGTAATCCCAGCATTTTGGGAGGCGGAAGCTAGAGGACTGCCTGAGGCCCGGGGGTTTGAGATCAGCCTGGACAACCTGGTGAGACCCTGTCTCAACAATAAATCAAAAAATTAGCCAGGCCTGGTGGCTCGCGCCTGTTGTTTCAGCTACTCATAAGGTAAAGGGAGAAGGAGCAACTGAGCCCAGCAGGTTGAGGCTGCAGTGGGCGTGAGCATGCCACTGCACACCAGCCAGGGCAACAGAGTGAGACTGTAACTCCAAAAAAGGACTTATTTTTATAGTAGAGTAAAATTTTTTTTTAATTAAAGCTTATAAAGTAAAAAAGTTACAGTGAGCTACGGTAAATTTAATGTATGAAAGAAAAAACTTTAGAAATTTAGTGCAGCATAAGTGTACAGTATTTATAACATACACAGTAGTGCACAGTCATGTCCTAGGCCTTCACACTCACTCCCCACTTACTGACTCACCCAGAGTAACTTCCAGTCCTGTGAGCTCCATTCATGATAAGTGCCCTATACAAGTTTGTTTTGTTTTGTAGAGATGGGAGTCTTGCCCAGATTGGTCTAAAACTCCTGGACTCAAGCAATTCTCCTATCTTGGACTCC
The DNA here is from genome assembly GCA_963574415.1 of Tarsius wallacei. NCBI lineage: Eukaryota > Metazoa > Chordata > Mammalia > Primates > Tarsiidae > Tarsius > Tarsius wallacei. Next base: position 5,467 of record CAUYQG010260850.1, on the reverse strand, counting down.
TAAAGTGCCAGGATTACAGGTGTGAGTCACGGTGCCTGGCCTCATTTTTTATCTTTTATACTGTATTTTTACCATACCTTTTCTGTTCAGATATATATAGATACACAAATACTCACCATGATGTCGCAATTGCCTATAATATTCAGTACAATAACATGCCGTACAGGTTTGTAGCCTAGGCTACACCATCTGTGTTTGTGTAAGTACACTCTATGATGTTTGCACCAAAAAACTGCCTAGTGACACATTTCTTAGAACGTATTCTCCTCCTTAAACGAGGCAGGACTGTATACCTAACAAGAGACTGTCAAAGATCATGGAGGAAAAACTAACATACCTGAAAGGAGAAATAAACAGATCCACAATCATACAGAGTTCAACACTCCTCACTCACACAGTAATTTACAGAACAAGTAAACAGAAAATCAGCAAGCATATGTAAGATTCGAAGAACACTATCAACCAACTTGACATAATTGTTATTTATAAAAGACTCCACCCAACAACAGCAAGATAAACAATCCTTTCAAGTATGCGTAGAATGTTCACCAGGATAAACCCTATGTTGGACCATAAAACAACCCTGAATAAATGTTAAAGAATATAAATTGTATAGAGTATGTTCTACTACAAAGGAATTAAATTTGAAATCATTAATAGAAAGATACTTTATGGCCAGGCGCGGTGGCTCAGCCAGTAATCCCAGCACTTTGGGAGGCCAAGGCGAGAGGACTGCCTGAGCCCACTGGTTCAAGACCAGCCTGGGCAACTTGGTGAGACCTCATCTCTACAATAAATCACAAAAAAACTAGCTGGACGTGGTGGCGTACATCAGTAGTTCTAGCTACTTGGAAGGCTGAGGCGGAAGAATCACCTCAACCCAGCAAGTAGAGCCTGCAATGGCGGTGAGCGTGCCACTGCCCTCCAGCCTGGGCAACAGAGACTCTGACTCAAAAAAAAAAAAAGAAAATAGTAATAAAACCAGTCAGTCACAGTGGCTGATGCTTCTAATCACAGCACTTTGAAAAGCTGAGCCGGGAGGACTGCTTAAGTCCAGGAGTTCAAGACCAGCCTATGGCAACACAACGAGCCCTCGTTTCTATAAAACAAAAATAAATTTAAATAAATTTAAAAAGTAGCTGGGTAGGGTGGTACATGCTTGTATCTAACTACTCAGGAGGCTGAGGCAGAAAGTTTGCCTGAGTCCATGAGGTCAAGGCAACAGTAAGCCACGATTGTGCCACTGCACTCCAGCCTTGGCTAGAGGGAGATCCTACCTCAAAAAAGAAAGAAAAGATGAGATAAGAGAAGGAACATTAAGTCAAGTATTGTGGTGCGTGCCTTTAGTCCCAGCTACTTGAGAGGCTGAGACAGGAGGATCCCTTGTACCGAAGAGTTCAAGGTCAGCCTGAGCAACACAGCAAGACATTGTCTCTAAAAAAAAAAAGTAAAATAAAAAAAGAAATAGTAATAAATACTATTGGTATAAGGACAGACATATAGTCCACTGAAACAGAAAAGAAAAAACCAGAAACAGATCCAAACTTACAAACTAAGAAGGAGTCAGACTGTCTATAACTGTCAGATTAGTAAGAACAAATATGAAAAAGAAAAAAAGGAAAGAAATTCTACAGAATAAAATAGCAAGATGTGATGATATTAACAACTGATCTCCCTAACTAGACAGCGTGATCAGGAAAGATCTCTCAGGAAAAGTAACATGCAGTGGGACAGTATACACAAAGCCCCTGAGGAAAAGACCTGCGCGCAGGCTGGCATGGCAGGTACACAGTGGGCAAGGAGAAGACAAGGGTACAGAGATAGGCCTGTGGGCCACGGGACATTTACCTCATCGTTCTCAAGTGGAGTCACTGTTTTCCGTCCTACAATCGCTGTTCTCAGTTCCTGCCTGGATGCCATCAAGATTTTCTAGATGACAAGCCTGCAGCCGTACTCAAGCAGCTCTCCCAATCCCTCCTCCATAAGGGAGCCAAAGCCATTTTACAGCATGAAATCTTGAAATGGCTCCCCATTCTCCACCATGCAGGGTCTTCACTTCTTATCTGACTTTAGGACCCTTCGTGACACATCCTCTACTTACCCCCCCAGCTTTGTACCAACTTCCCTCTAACACACGTGCATTTAAATAAAATTCAGCACATCTTTTCACTGCTTTGTGCCCTTTCACAACAGTCTTTGAGTTTTGGGGAGTTTACTTTCTGTTTTGTCTTGCTTTTTGAGTCAGAATCTCACTCTGTCACCCAGGCTGGAGGCAGAGGCATGCTCACGGCCACTGCAGCCTCGACTTGCTGGGCTCTGGCAATCCTCTCGCCTCAGCCTTCCAAGTAGCTGGAACTACAGGCATGTGCCACCATGCCCAGCTAATTTTCTGATTTAATGCAGAGGCGGGGGTCTCCCCAAGTTACCCAGGCTGGTCTTGAACCCGTGGGCTCAGGCAATCCTCTCACCTCGGCCTCCCAAAGTGCTAGATTATAGGCATGAGCCACCGCGCCCGGCCAGTCTTTGAGTTTTACAAGAAATGTCTACTTCCCTGTAAGCTATCTCTAATCCACACCACACACACTGACTGTTTCCCTCTGCTTCTGTAGCATCTGCTGCTCTATTCTGTATTTGCTGTGCTGTAGTTATGGCACATATTTGTAAAAGTGTTTATCCTATTAGATCTTACTATTCACCTTCTTATGTTATCTTCTTATCCCCAACAGATAGAACACTGCCTCCTTAATTTTTTTTTTTGATGGAGACTTCATATCTATTTTTAAAAAATTAAAAAATTAGCCAGTCATAATGGCACACGACTGTAGCCCAGCTCCTCAGGAGGCTAAGGCAGGATTCCTTGAGACCAGAATTCAAGGCTGCAGTGAGCGAGCTATGATCACGCCACAGCACTCTAGCCTGGGTAATGGAGCAAGACTTTGCTTTGCCTCTAAAAAAATTTTTTTAAAAGACTTAGAACATTTATGCTCTCAGGACGCAAGCATCCCTAAATTAAGAGACAAATGAACTGCAATTACACAACAAAAAACTAGATTCAAGGAATTCCTAGAAATATTACAAAGATTTTTAAAACCCTGTAAGATGAACTCTTCTACAAGCCGAAAGATAATAAATCTGGATATGTAGAGACTTGGCTTGGCTGAAACTTAGAACCATCTAATCCCCACAATATTACCAAAATATAATAACTACATTACTTCTTATGCTAAAAAGTAAAGTTAGTGGACACACATGCTCACAGCAAGCAAGTGACAGACTTACAAATTTACATCTTGATGCCTACTCAATGAATTCAAGTAATGCGTACAAGCACATCTACAGTCCTTCACCTGCTCCAATTCAGTTCTCACTTAAATACTATATTGTAGTAGCTCTAATTGCAAGGAAAGTAATTCAAATAAAGATGACTTTCTCAAAAGTTCAAAAAGTTGCTTAGCATAGACCATCATATTAGCAAAATGATTTCATTACAGCATTACTCTAAGAGTAAAAAAGAAGAATTACTAAAAAGTTAAGATATAGAAATGGTTAAATAAATTGAGACAGTAAAACTTTGTACTACTAAACAGCCATAACATGATAGTGATATGCAGCACCAAGGAAAACGTGTTGAGTTTATAAAGAGAATAACAGGAGGGGGCGGGGCACATCTCATCAACAAGAGTACCTGTATAACGAACAGTTGTATACCTAACTCTGAATTATACCCCAAATCTTTAAAATACAAAATTTTAAAAATAAATAAAAAGAGAATTATATGAGCATTAACCACAGAATTATACACAAATATAGATAGGCTTAGTATACTATACTAATTACTATATTATTCAAGTACAACAGGTTTAGAGTACAGAAAAATGTAAATGTTAAATGGGTAAGAATAATTTAAGATGTTTCTTTTGAATTTCATTTAGTCATTTTATAATATATTTTTTCCAGTATAAAAGTTCTCAATTACTACATTAAGCTCCATTATATCCATATACTTATAGTTGTAGAAAATGGTTTAAATATTATAAACTAACTTCTTACCACAAAATACTAAGTTTTAAGTCTTAAATAATAAAATTACCTAATTTGGGGGCCAGGCACGGTGGCTCACACCAGTAATCCCAGCACTTGGAGAGGTTGAGGCAGGAGGACCACTTGAGGCCTAGAGTTCAAGACCAACTTGGGCAACACAGAAAGACCCTGTCTCTATAAAAATAAAAATAATTTTTAAAAATTACCTAATTTTGCAATTTCCTACGATCTGATGATGCTAAATATCTACTGCTTTATATAGCAACCCTAAAATGTGAAATTCTTTCCCAAGCTCTAACTCTTATAAAGGAATTTCCCATTCCAACAAAGCATCCCATTACTACAGTCTGTCAAACTGACAACCTGTGACACCAGTATAGAGAAGATAACATTTTAATTCATGTATCATGAAAGCTTATTTACCCTTACTATTCAGCAAGTCTATCAAATGGGAAATTCAAATTATGACAGAAATTCTGTTTTGCAAATCACAAAGCCCAAATGAAACAACCCACCACTGACTCAGCAGCTTTCTTTCTTACTTTACAACCCTTACTTCAGGTGCAAGCGTAAGACTGAAGGCTAACTTTCAAACTGAGCAGCAAAGTCAATGCAAAATCAATATTTGTCTTGGCAGGAAACTGCAGTGAAAATATGAGATGTTTCAATCTGAACTGGTAGATACGTAGAAGAGCAAAGGTATCTTATTGAGTTATTACTTATCATGCAAAATCCCTTGTGTATAGTCACAAATTTACTTTTATTTCAGATGCTTAACATGTTTCTTTAGAGAATACCTCAACCAAACAACCTTCCAAGTCTGGCACCATGAACTGTTACAGCCAACAAACCATTGCAGTTCCTTGTAATTTAAGACACTTGCGTTTTAAGAACAGTCTCCACACACAAACTCTGCTGCCAATTTCTTCCGTTAAAAACTTAAGTTTATATTGCAAAATACTGTATTTACTCTCAACAACAAAATGCACTTATTTACAGATTATACAGGAGCAAATTACTCCAATCCACAACTTCAACATTTCTAACATCGGAGCTTTTCTACTATCCAAATCAACAAATCTAAACAGTGGCAGTGTATACTAAAAAAGGTACTACTGGCCAAAGTCAGCTGACATATGATGGTTCACTAAACAGATTCTATAAAAGATTATTACACCCCAAATTTCAATCCACTATTTTGCAAAGTGGCCAAGGGAGACACCAATGGGGGAAAGCGCGGCTTGGGCAGAGCAGTAGGCCACACCTGTAATCCCAGCACTTTGAGAGGCCAAGGCAGGCAAATGTGAGCCCAGGAATTCGAGACCAACCTGGGCAACACAGCAAGACCTCGTCTCTACAAAAAATCAAAAAATTAGCGGGGCATAGTGGCCTGTACGTACAGTCCCAGCTACTCGGGAGGCTGAGG
>CAUYQG010260842.1:0-13232 GCA_963574415.1 Tarsius wallacei | reverse complement strand
TTTTTTAAAAAACCCAAGAAATTCATTGAACAAAAAGAAATCCCAAAGAATTTTAAAATAAGGCAAAGGAATGGGTAATAAATGTTTGCCAGTGTTTCATTTTCAAAGAAAGGAGAATGATCGATAGGATACCCTGTCTTGTGCTAAGCATGGTGTCATCATTGTCAAGTCAGCAGCCAGGCTGCAGTTTGATCCCACAGGGCTCTAGTCCTACGTCAGGATGCAGGTCATTTTTCCCCTTGGGAAACGTCTGCCCTTCTGTGCATTTGCTTCACAAAAGGTGCTTGGGACTTGGTTTGGTCCTTGGTTAGCAACGTGCAGAAGTGTATTGTGGACTCAAACCAGAAACAGACACTCAAACCCAGAGGGCTGAGATGCTTTAGTTTGCCTTTTTTGGTGTTTAATTCACACTGCATTAAAGGAGCTGAGCAGCTGAGCGCACACCTGAGACACAAATGCGCTCAAGTGCCAGAACAGGCCAGAGAGAAATGCCTTTAAAAGGAGATGGGAGCTGCGTAAACTCAACAGGCTTCATGGAAACCAAAGCCTGGTAAGCCTTTCTCTAGGGAAAACTTCCGGGGATCCAGTTGAAAAAGCAGAGCTGCTTAAGTTAATAGCTGCATGCCCTTTATTTGCCTCCTGTACAATTTATTGGGAATTCCTTGGGTATTTTTCACAGTTCGTTGCTTTGTAGCATGACACAGATTAGAGACATACCAAAGAACTCCTACCCCACCCCCCCTTTAAAGATATAGGAAGGAAAATCACAAACTCACAAGATTGTAATAAACAGGTTGTAGATCAAGGAGCTAAAAATAAGAAGTTTTCCACCTTTTAATAGAAATGGCTTCATAAACCAATGTCATGGAATTGGCAAATGAAAGTTGCCTGAAGTTGTTGGGAGTTTATGGAGAAATAGGAACAACTTAGGAATAAGAATCATAGATCTAACCTTTAGTACAGTCTTGGCCTCTAACTAGCTCAGTCAACTAACTGTGCAAAGTAAACCGCTACTCACCATTTAAGCCTACTTGGCTTTAATGTCGCTCTTCTGAGAAGCTCTCCCTGCCTTTGGCTTCTACCCAGGCTAAATTAGTTCTCATGATATATACTCTGTTACTTTCAGACCCTTCCTTCATCACAGCATTTATCAAAATGGTAAGAATATGGGATTCATTAGTGCAATTATGTATGTTTAATCTCTAACATTCCCAAGACTACAAGTTTCATGATGTAAGAGCCATCACTGATTGCTTTTCCTTATATTCCTAGAGCTGGAATGGCTCATCTCGCATAAGAATAAGGGCTCAATCAATGACCATAAATCAACCTCTCAGCCTCAGTCTCCTCATCCAGAACTTGGCTCTTCAGGTCTCTGCCGGTGCTTCCTTCTGTGCCTCAGAAACCTTTGAATTATCCTCTGGCATCAGGGGGAAGTATGTTTGTTGATTTTACTTGTTGTAAAAGGACTAAAATGAGAGATAATGATATCGGTGTCTGCTTATCAAAACTGTTGATGCTTCATTAAATAAATGGCCTTTGAGTCAGACATCTCAAGTTTGAGTCCTCTGTGTGTGTGTGTGTGTGTGTGAGAGAGAGAGAGAGAGAAAGAGAGAGAGAGAGAGAGAGAGCAGCCAATCAACTTTGAGTAACGTTCTTTAATTCTTCAGAAGCTCAGTTCTTCCTCTGAAACACAGAGTTAATTGCTATAAAATGTAAAGCATTCTGTACATTTTCTGCCATGGAGCAAATACAAAATAACTAACCTAATATTAATAAAAATTTTTAGCATTGATTACATTGATTACACAGAATTGCTTGCTTAGGCTTGTCTATCTGTACATAGTATTATAAAATTGAATATCTAACAATAACAGTAATAATAGTAACAGCCAGTCCTTAATACGCAGCAGGTACTGTGCCAAGTGCCTTACATGTGTTATTTTATTTAATTCTCATAACTCCATGAGGTAATTCTTTATGATCTTCATTGTCCAAATGAGGAAACTGAGTAATGAAGAGGTTTAAAATTTGCCTAAGTAAGTGAGTAAATAATGGATCCAGGATTTGCTCAAATTAGCTGGGAAATGGTGGAGCCAGAAAACTAAGTCTCATAAACTATACTAACTCAATTTTTACATGCTTTCTTTGGAAAATGTGTGACAAATAGAAAAAGTCATGCTAATCTCCTTGTTCACAGGATCTGGACCACATATTTAGGATGGGGAGCGACAGAGTATGGGGTTCAGGTGCAGAGGAAGGAGGATTTAACATCTCCCAAGCATCTGTTCTGTGCTAACAACTTAACATACTTTGTTTCTACACAACAATACTACCCACATCAGACAGATGTGGGTGTGAATCACTGATTTATGAAATGGGAATAAGAATACTTACATCTGTCTGATATCAAAACCCGTCTGCTCTAAAAGATCATGGCCATCAGAAACCATGAACAGGAATGGCATACCCCTAACTTGTACTTTCCCTTTGTACTTTCTGAATACAGGTGGGAATTAGCTGAAACTCTATGTTTCTTGTGCATGTTTCCACTTATTAAAAGAGTTCTAAGTTCTAAGAGATTGGCAGTAGCCAGAAACTGCCAGGGGAAGTGGGGGGACGCATAATATAAATAAGGGTACCTGACCTCAAACCAGGCAAAGTGGGGACCAGAGGGAGGCCCAAACGTTACCTGTACAATGACCACTTGTATACCTAATCCTGAATTTTACCCCACATCTTTAAAATAAAATTTTTAAAAAATAACAGCAAAAAAGACAATAAATCTGAGGATGAACAAAAAAAGAGTTCTAACCTTCTTTCCTCCAGGTTAATTCTTTATTCCCCCGCCCACCCCCTTATCTCTATCTTACATTTTAAACATGTTCTTTGGACATTTTTCATGTACTGCATATTCCTCTTAAGTTGTGAATCTTCAAACTGGACACGGTATTCTCATAAGAGACATATCCAAGCTGTGTTTAGTTTGATTTATGTATGTCAAATAACAAATTGTGTAGGCCATGGAATACTAAGCAGCTGTAAAAAAGAATGAAATCATATCCTTTGCAGCAACACAGATGGAGCCGGAGATCATCATCGTAAGTTAATAGACTCAGAAATAGAAAAGCACACACTGCATGTTCTCACTCACATGTGGGAGCTAAATTGTCACAAAGATGGAAATGATAGACACTGGGGACACCAATAAGGGAGGAGGTTGGCAGGGTGGTCTGGTTTCAGAATTTACCTATGGGGTACAATGTTCACTATGTGGGGAATGGACCACCTGAGACCACATTCCCTTCACTACACAATATGTCCATGCAATAAACATGCATGTGCACTCCCTGAATCTAAAATAAAATTTAAGAAAGAAGTTGTTCACCCTTTATCATTTGCCTGATGTTTTTAGAGTGGTGGTAAATCTTGTATATCAAATTCTTGTTATCTATAAAGTGAAAAAGGCCAATTCTGATAAGCTGGGCTCCAAGGTTATGAGAAGTTGCTCTTACACATTCCCTTTTACTGTTCAGAATAGTTCCTTTTGCCCAGGTGGGTTTTAATCAATGGAACGTCACTGTATTAGAGTCAGATGATACTTGGAGAATTTCCTAATTGCATGCTGCAGCAACTAATATCTTTCCAAATGGAGATTGATCAGATAAAGCAGAGGACCAAGAAAGGATCTATTTGGCTCAAGCCTGTGACTCAACGTGGATGATTAAGATAACAAAAAAAAATATGTTTAAACTACTTGAGTGCCTGATTGGAGGAAATTTTTTTTTTTTTTTTTTTTTTTTTAGTTGGAGCTGGACTAGCTGGAACTACAGATGCACACCACTATGCCCAGCTAGAGGAAATACCTAATCAACTTCGATTTGATTGCATAAACCTTTTATTCAAAAATCTTGAATTTAAAAAATCCCACAAGATCCTTTGTTGATAGTAAGTGCTTATATCACAGCAACTGGCAAGGCAATCTGTTATACATTCAGTGTGTCATGAAATCTACACTCCTCTCTTTGACTTACTTGTTAGCACCTCCAGCAACAAAGAGATTCATACAAATGCCTGGTCTACTTAGTTAAGAAATGGAGAAAGCTATAGGATAGAAGGGGCAAGTAACATGTCCGTGATATGAGATATTGTGTTTCATTCATGTTTTAATCCTTAGTACATACTACAATGTCTAACGCAAGATAGACATTCGTTAAAGTAAATAAATGAATGGGTGAATAAATGAATGAGAGATTTATGGAACTAGAATTCTTGCCACCTGACCCATCAAGGTCACCATTCATAATACTACTCTGAATTGCACCTGTGACATTAATTCACTTATTGAAGTCTTATTTGAAGTTTGCTTAAAGATTTGTTGGGAGACAAGGTGAATGTGCACACTTAAATCAAGTTTTAGAATCTATCTCATGACGTCTTTGTTAATGCATCCCTTGAGACCACCAATTGAGAATTGAGTGTATTTTCCAAAATACATATTGGTTATAACTAAAAGACTGTTTTGATGTACATTTTTAACTTAGTGGAGAAATTGTTTCAGTGATGAAGAGATTGCCTGTTGGAGTCAGCGTCTTGCTATAAAGAAGAGCTTCCAAAGCAGAATCATGGGATTCTCAGATGATTGACCAGATCCAAAGGCTACAGACTTCTAAGGAGAAGCCAGATGGATTTATTATTACCGATTTCCAGCAAGATAAAGCATTTGTTTTCACAGATTGCTTCAGTGTCCTGGCTTGACATTCACTGTTGTTTTAAAAGGCAAATTAAAAACACTAGAAATGACAGGGCCAGATAAAACATAGTTCCAAACCACCCTGGAGGGACGGAGTAATTGATAATGGTGACCTCAAGCCCTCTTCTGCAGCCCAGTACAGATCAGAGCCCCAAGGACAATTTGGATGGTGTCTCTATTTGAAAAGATTTACTCCGTAGTCAACCAGTTTCTTTCTCTTACAGGAGTTCAAATTATTAGTCTGTTGCAGAACATCAAACAAGGCATGAACACAATGGGCCTTTAATTTGGTAAGAACGAGGAGAGTCAAAAGAAAGTTAACTACTTGTGAGAAAAAAACCTTTTCTGTTACTTTCTGTCCTTGAGGGAGGTGGTCAGCTTTTATGTTCTACTGCTAAAGGAAATAAAACTTCTTCCAATATGTAGCCTCTTTTGTGTGGCAACCACAGGACACTCTAGAAATACACTGTACTTTGGAAATACAATGTACTGATTTTCATACATGACCTTTATGAATAAAGCAAAAATTTGTTACAGATCTCTTGACTAACCTGATCCTAATTAAATAGTTTTAAGTAGGTGCATTTGAGCCTCCAAATTCCAGTCAAAGCAACTCTTGAGATAGTTCACCCCAAGATGAGTGAGCATGGCTTTATACCCCTAGTCAGAGAGCCACCGAATACCTGTTGAGTAACGATTTATGTACCAGGAATTCTCCTAAAGGCTGGATGGGAGAATACAGGATGAATTCAGCAGTAAATAGGAAAGAAAGTGTCCCTGCTTTCAGAGCCCTAACTAAATTGTTAAGGAAGGCACATGACAAACACATAGACAAATCGATATTTAATTTCAAGAACTGAAAAGTGCTATGAAGAGCAGAAAGTAGAGGGATTGGTGGGATACTTTAGAGACAGTGGTGGGCACTGACTTTTCTGAGGAGGTGGTAGTTGATTTTCTTTCTTTTTGATGGTAGGGAACTCAGACAAAGACAGTAATTTCAATGGTCAGTGATGGTAAACCTAGATACCCTGAACAACCAAGGAAAACCCAAAGTGTGAGCTTTAATAACGTTGAAGCTTTTCCAAAGGCTTGCTTCACTGTCCTTATGAGAAAAGCAAAGTCTGACTTCTCTTAAGAGACCAGGAATAGGCTTTAAATTATCACTTGCATTGTATGAATCCAGTAGTTCACACCTTTAGGAGGCCACGTGTCTCAATTCAACCCACAGATCCATAATCACCCTGAAAAGACAGTACTCCTATGATTTAAAAAAAAAAAAAAAACTTTTTGAAAACATTTCACTTACACTCGAAATATAGTTTCCAGAACTAAATTTAGTTTTGGCACGTATGCCATTGGCTAACTTCCTGCATTATATTTGCCTTTAAGGGCATGTTCACTTTCTAGTTCTCATGCATTCAGAGGCTGCCACCAGTTGAGTTCACAGCCCTGCAGGGGCAGTGTTTAAATGACCTCCCATGTTTTCATTAATTCTTAAAAAACCTTACACAAACATTTCTGTTCATATTAGGTTTTGCAAACCTTTGCCCTTGTGCTTTTTTTCTTTCACAAAAACCTAAATTTGGTGCTTAGACGAATTTGACCTCATAATAGATCTTCTTTTGAATAAATACAAGACTTGACAAGATCCAGAAACTGGTGCTGAAATGGACGTTAGGATCCTCTCCAGTTCTGTGAGGCCAGGTCAATAGAGCTACAATTATCCCAATAATTCAAGAGGGAAATAAAACCCTCTATTTGTGGGAGGAAAATAAGCAAACAGTCAAGGAGAGTATCTATTTTGAGGGGAACTGATGACAGAGATCTTGATGAATGTCACCCGAATTCTTCATCTGTCTAGATTTTTTGTGTTATGTTCTGAAGTCTATTTCTCATTGGACCATGTAGACCCATCCCAAGGTAACAATTTCTTAGTCGTAAACTTCCAAGAGAACTCAAATGATCAGCAATAGATAGACTAATTAAAACATGACTCCAAGATTTGAGGAACTACTCATGACCCCAACTAATCATTTGTTGTTGTTGTTAAATCTCTAAATAATTGCTGCTCCTTCATCTTGCTACTCTGATGGTGAGAATGGTGATAAAAGTCCGCTAAAATATGTCTGGCGTCTTTGTTCACTCAGTTGTCTACAGTGAGCAAACTCTATGTAAATATCAAATGCCCTAGAAGTAGAATCAGCTCACTCTAGCTTTAAAAGAAGATAAATCTGTGTCTTACGACACAATGCTTAAACATATCATTCCCATCGCTTGTTAGGTTTTGAAAGATAATTTGTAGAACACAATTTCTAAACCTTTTTTTAGAAACCTCATTATTTCCACAGAAACCACAAAGTGAATTAAACAGGAGAGCTGGGTAGTTACATGACTAATTCGCATGGAAGAATAGCAGCTTTTCAAAGAATTTCCTGAGTACTGCAGCACTGTAGAAATGATAAAAGAATGCTTTTTAAAAGTGGAGCCGAAACAAGCAAGATTAATTAATTAAGATACTGGCCTTTGGAACAGATAAAGTTTATGCATATCAGTGGGTTTGTTTTAGGGCCTGGTTCTTCAGTCCAATCATCTATGAGACTCAAAGATAAATTCATAGTTCCCAAGAAGATAACTGTTTAAAATAAAAACTGAAAGCTGAGAGGACTGGAGGGAGACTCTACCAACCCAGATTGTTTCTCCTCTACCCATTGGGCTTTAAGGAATAGAAACAAGGGAAGGGTGGGAAATAAAAAGGGAGGGGGGTTAGAATTTAAAGACTGACAGATTGCAAAGGGGCTTGTATCCTCTCAGGAGAGGGAGGGGGAGGGGAATGCAATGGGAGATGACAAATGAGAAAACTCTCTCAGGTCCCCTGTTACAAGCATCGCTGATGTCGAATACTCCAACACCACATTACATTTGCATTATTTTCCTTCTGCAAGGGCCATCATCCTGAAAATAACACAAATAGCAAACCCACAAGGCAATAGATTAGGGCTGGAATCAGAGCTGGGTTTGAATTCAGGCTCTGTTTCTCACCAGCTCTGTGCCTCTGTTTCTTCTGCTGTAAAATGGGACAATCTCAGTCTTTACTCCTAGATTACCATAAGAATTCAATGTGCTAATACCTGTAAAATGCTGTGAACTGTGCCTGACACATGGTGAATACTGTCTGAGAGTTTGCTAAATTAATAAGGACAATGACAACCAATATTCTTTATTCCATATTTTGGTAGGTCTAGCAGCTGATAGAAAACAGGAAGCATTTTTGAGGGCTCATAATTCATATTTCACTTCTTTCCAACTGTTTCTGTTTATAAAGAGCAATGGGTTATAATCTTCCACTTGCTTTTATAATTTTTAGAATATTTAAAATTTTGTAGAAAATTTAACACTAATTTTTATCCCCAATTTTTTTTTCTGAAGTGAATTTGGTTTTTAGAAAGGTAATTAATTCCATGATGGCCACCCAGTATTTGTTCTCCAGAGCAGCATGTTTACAACAATGTCTTGTAGGTATTGTGGATTTTTTTTCTCCACTGCCAACTACCCTGTCTTTTTTCATATTGGGGCTTTCAAGGAATCCATTTGTGATTTTATGGAAACTTCTCTAATGAATGCTGCTTGTGAAGTTGCATACATTTATTCTGTGGAAAATATAAGTAACACTTGGCAGGAAAAAGAACAGGAAAATTTTCAGAAGTAAGCCAAAATATTTATATATTTGTCCACAAGAGATATGCACCAATGATTTTAGGATATATAGGAAAATGAGCTTTGTCCTCAATGCTAAATCCTACACCCCTTTTCAACAACAACATGAACACCATAAGGCTTTCCCTTTGTCACTAGGTCACCACAAGAATGTCAGCTAGGGGATTTGTGCGTCCTCAGCACTATCTTTAGCTTCTAGTATGGTGGTCCTTGTGGGAGCCAGACTTCTTTCTCTTGTTAACTCAGAACTGTTTTTGCAGAATGTGAAATAGCTGTTTTACTATTCTTCACATTTTGGAAGATAGTTTCAAGCTAATAGTACTCTTTGAGTTGATTCTGTTTCTTATCCTACTTTGCTTCTGTCTAGTTGCAACCTCAATTTGAATATTCTGTAAATGATTCACATTAGGAGAATTCTATTATTTTAATGTTAATTTTTCTCCAAAGAAATTACTTTGAAGGGAATCATACTAAATTTCCTCAAAAGTACAGAACAAAATAATTTTTATCACTACAGTAATTTCTTACAGATTTAATTCTGGAATGCTAGATTATTTAAAGGAAAAAATCAGAATATGTTTATCTTTTAAATACATTTGTCCATCAGCATCCATGCGGGATTGGTTTCTGGACTCCTGGTGGATACGAAAATCTGTGGATGCTCAAGTCTCTGACATTAAATGGTGTAGTATTTGCATATAACCTATACCCATCCTCCTGTATACTTTAAATCATCCCCAGATTACTTATAATACCTCATACAGTGTAAGTGCTGGGAAAATGGCTGTTACTGTATTGTTTAGGAAATAGTGACAAGAAAGAAGTCTGTACATGTTCACTACAGATGAAACCATTCTTTTTAAATATATACTTTTGATTTACAGTTGGTTGAATCCACAGATGTAGAACCCATGGATATGGAGGGTCAACTGTAATAATCTCTAATGTGTCCCAGTTGTTTTTTTTAACATGCACACATATGTGTATGCATATACACATGTATGTACATAAACATGCCCATCGAACTTTCTTCTGTTTATGATTTTTTAATAATGGTTTTTAAGTGGAAGTAACTTCTCTTCAGTGAATGATGTCAGGGGATTTAAACACAGGCACTCTAAAAATTCATCCTTGACTCTCATCAAGAAAGATAAGTATCAGATAATCACATTCAAAGGCCATAAGACATAAAAGCAGGTTTTGATGCTTTAGCATATTACCTTACAGAAAATATAAAGTCAACTTGAAAAGCGGGTATAAACACTGCTGAAGAAAGCAAGCTAGGGTGTATTCACTAACCAGACAAATGCCCTTCTTCCTATGGAAGGTATATTTTCCTGCAGAGAGCTGGCATATACTTACAGTTAAAAGCATACTTTCCCCCAGGCAATTATATTCCTATGTCATGCCTGTGGCCAAGAGTCTGGTGCACGAAACTTAAGAAACAAATCACACAGGCCCTTGATACGAAGCGTCCTGGGAATGCTCTTTTAAGGACAGGTCAGTACTAACATATTTGGTACAGAGCTCACCATTCTTTTAAACTTTTCACTTGTGGAATTCATTCAAATATTCCATTCTGCATGTTCAGGGTGCAGGTGGATTGATTTGAACTTTCCACTATGGCCATGTGGGCCTTTCTAACACCCATCAGTGCATATAGCAACAGTCACATTTTAGGGAACATAACTACTAATGAGAATCACAGAGCTTAAATACAAATGTTTTTCAACAACTGGCTAGAAAATGACAAGCAAATACTTTTTCTCTACAACTATTCTTTAGTTAATTCTAGAAAATAAAAGTATTATACCTATCTCACTTCTGGCACCATGAGAAAAGATAGAAACTCCATAATAAACATTACTCTGAGAGAAATCTCAAGTCCACAAGTGGGGAAGAAGCAACAGCCCAAAGAACTGGAGTGGAGTAAGGACTCAGCCTAGGGAAAGGTACTTGATTCACACAAAATGGAATGGAGCGGGCAAATCTGTTCACTCTAGAGTTGACAAGACCCTGGTCAACACAGGGAGACCTGCCTCCACTGGAGAAAGGAAAACTAAATCTTCTCCAGCTATGAAGTGAAGTGTATAATCTAAACCGTTCTGAAGTCTAAACAAAACACAGTATTTCCCTTTTTTTGTGCAATATTCCAACTGATTGGAGATCTGGAGGTGTTAATTAGGCATATTCCTCCATCTAAATGAAATAAAGCCTAAAAGAGGGAGTGAGAAGGAAAACACCAAGAAAACTCATTTGACAGTGTACAATATTGTGGGCCCCCTCAAAAGCCTGAAAACTGTTTGCAAGACTTTCCATGTCAGTCGGTACTTCAACGAGCCAAACAACCAGGTTAGAGTAACAGACTTGCAGAGTCAGAAGTTATTTTGGACTTGGTATAACCCATCTCCCACAGTCACTGAAAAAACTGGGGCCACACAATATATTATTCAGTTAAAGTTGCCACAAGCTGATTCAGAGTCTTTGCATGGTTGGTTCTGGTCTAAATGGTTTGGCTATCTTGTAACTGGAATGCACAAGTTTTCTGACCTGCTGGGTCCCTGAATATCCAAATAAAGTAACTCGAGTCTAGGATTTCTTTCATTTTACCATCCCCCTGGCCTGCTCCAGTGTTTTTAAGGATTCTGACTGTGTCTGCATCTCAGGATATCTGTTGCTCCTCACCTGAACTCCCTATCACTGCCCATCCTGTTAGCTCTCCAGACTTCTTGCCAACTATGTCCTCAAACCACTGCCCCAGGTTGGATACACATAGTCTGCAGTCTTTCATTGTCAAGGGGCAATGAAAAGAAGTGCCATGTTGTGCAACAAGGTCTACTAAAAGTTGAAAATAAAGTGGAAAAGAATTGCCATACAGTCCCAGAAATCACTTAAAATTTGGCATCAACATCCTTCTGGGTTTCCTCAACCCAGAATCTCTTATCAGCTTTCCTCAACCCAGAATCTCTTATCAGCTCTCTTTTTTTTTCAGGCTTCAGCCCCTCAGTGCATTGCCTCTCTCTCCTTCAGTTCTAAGGCTTCAACTTCATTTTCCCAGGGCACAAAGCAGCTAGCTCCGTCTTCCTCAACCTCCTGATCTCCAACTAGGTCCAGGGACTTGGCCTTTGTACAGCCTAAAAGTCCACTAAGAGTTGTTCTAAACCAAAGAGAAGTTACTTTACTAAATTCTATCTCCTAGCACACATACCTGCCTGCAGTTTTTAAACACAACACCACTTTTTCTTTTCATGGCCATATTCAGCAAAATAAAAATAGGTTATCAAACTCATCAAGTCAGAGGCCTTCTGCTCAACTTTCAGAGCCATTGGTGGTTTAGAAATGAATGTTCCTGAGGCCTGAGTACCTCTCCAGCCTCTCCCCTGTTTTATATCACCACTGCTATTGCCATAGCCAGGCCTTCCTACCTTACCCCTAACTCTGACAACAGCTTCCTAAACTTGTCTGCCTGACACCTGTCTCTCTTCCAATTCCATTCAACCGGCCACCAAAGTTTTGTTTCAAAAACTCAAACTTTATCATGATATTCTCTCTGTTAAGCATCACAGTGAACATCATCAGTTCTTGGAAGCATGTGTGGTCTCAACCAGTCACAACCTAGCCTCAACTTTGCATTTCGTCCTCACACCCTTCCTAATGACACCCTCTCTTTTCACACTTTGGTATATCATCATCTTTTTTTTTTTTAAGAGACAACATCTCAATATGTTGTCCAGGCTGGTCTCAAACTTCTGGGCTTGAGCAATCAGCCTCCTGAGTAGCTGAGACTACAGGCCAATGCCACCAGCTACCTTGGTATCGTATAGAGGCCTTTTCCTCTTTGGGGGATATGACATACAACCTTCTCAAAAATGTCTAACACCCCCTGCTTCAGGAATAAAGACCCAGTTTAAACATCACTTCTATGAAGTCTTCCCTCTTTATTCTCAGAATCTTCAGTGTGTGCCTTAAGTTTTGCAGTTTCCACATGATGTCATTAGTGTGGATATGTCTCGCCTAGTAGACTACAAAGTAAAAAAGAAACATCAGCTTTAATTCATCTAAGTGTCCTAGTACTTAGCACCAAACCTTGCTCTGAATATGGGTTTGATAAATATTTAATTAACTAAATTCTATAAACTTAGGGTTGGTGAACCACATGAAAAAATAAAGCATGATATTGAAGATACTGTGTTAAGCATTTTAAACTTATTTCAATTTGAATTGCTTTAAAATAAGAGAGAAGAGAAGACTCTCATTTATCTCAGTCAAAACTAATGACGAGGCTGGGCGTGGTGGCTCACGCCTATAAATCCCAGCATTTTGGGAGACTGAAATGGGATGATTGCTTGAGTCCAGAAGTTTGAGACCAGCCTGGGCAGCACAGCGAGATCTCATCTCTACAAATAAATAAAAATAAAAAATTAACCGGGTGTGGTAGTATGTGCCTGTAGTCCCAGCTACTAAGGAAGCTGAGACAGAAGGATCACCTGAGCCCAGGAGGTCGAGGTTGTGGTGAGCCATGATAATGCCACTGCACTCCAGCCTGGGTGATACCGTGAGACCCCGACTCAAGAAACAAACTAATGACTAAAATGTTTATTGAATAATATTGGGGAAATTGGCTCAATTTATGAAAAAAGTTTGAATCACTAACTCAAATCATTGTGCAAAACTGATCTCAAAATAAATTAAAAACCCCAAAATGAAAGTAGTCCATCACTGGAGGAGCAAATTAGTAAAATATATTTTAAGTGTCATGGTAAAC
>CAUYQG010260841.1:0-13945 GCA_963574415.1 Tarsius wallacei | reverse complement strand
ACAATCTTTCTGTGCAGCAGAATGTAGGTTTGGTCCCTCAGCCTCCCAAGGCATGAGATTACTTTGAGTTGCAACCTGAGACATCTGCTGCTTAGTTCCCAGGGGAGTGGCTTTGTCTTCTTTTTAGTGACGTTACCTTGGCAACCCAGGTGGGTGGGGCAATGCGAGTCTCTGCCTGGAGAATGGCTGAAGTGATAGGATCCTTTTTCTCTGCTCTTTGGATCCCTGAGCAATCGACTATGATGGTCTGTTGTAGCGTGATAGTGTGAGCCTCCTGGGGATCAGCTGCCCAGCTGGGCGCTCCACTCGGGGCTCCAGAGCTCCAGATTTCAGAGCCCCAAAGCTCCCAAGTGCAGGTGGTGAGCGGCGGAAGTGGCCCTGCGCCGCTCTCAGTGTACTTCAGTCAGAGATGGAATCAGTGCCTCCGAGGGGTGGGTGCCCAGAGCCTCCTAGGGTGACTGGAGGCTCAGTCTGGGATCAATGCAGTCAGGGATGGAGCTGAGACCCGAGCCTTCCCACCTGCGAGGGAGCAGCCCGGGACGCAATAGCCGGCCCTATGTGGGACCAGGGGTCCCTGAGCCTCGGACCAATGCATCCAGCTGTGGGCAAGGGGGTAGGGGATGGAGGGCAAGAGTCCTTTTGGGGAACTCACATTCGGAGAATCTCACAGTTCCGCCTGTGTTGCCGCCATCTTGACCCCGACTCCGATTGTATTTTTTTAGTTCTAAAACTTCTATTCAGTACCTCTTTATATATTTTATTTCTTTTTTGAGATTTGTAGTGTTTTTTCATTTTTGTCAAGCATGTTTATGATTGTATGTTGTAACATTTTTATCAAGGTTGCTTAAAGATCTTTATCAGATAATTCTAACATCTTTGTCATTTGGTATTGGAATCTATTACCTTTCTTCATTCAGTTTGAAATCTTTTATTTATTTATTTATTATTTTTAATTTTTTTCCTTTAATTATTTATTTTAAAGATGTGGGGTATAATTCAGAGTTAGGTATACAAATGTTCATTATACAGGTACCCTTATTGATGAGGTGTGCCCCCCCCACACTGGGCAGATTCCCAGTACTGCCAATCCTAGCTCCCCCTGCGTCCCCCCACCCCCAGCAGTTTCCTGTTACTGCCAATCTTTTTCTTATAGTATTATGATAATTTTTGAAGGTTCGCTTGTGAGTGAGAATATGTGATATTCAGTTCTTTGTTTCTGTGATAGATCACTCAGTATTACAGACTCGAAGCCCATCCAAGTTGCTGTGAAGTTCATGATTTTGTAGTTTTTCTTTTTTTTTGAGTTTGAGGCTCACTCTGTCACCCAGACTGGAGTGCAGTGGCATGCTCCCGGCCACCGCAGCCTCGACCTGCTGGTCTCCGGGGATCCTTCCGCCTCAGCCTTCCAGCTAGCTGGAACTACAGACGCGCACTACCATGCCTGGCTAATTTTTTTTTTTGATTTATTGTAGAGATGAGGTCTCGCCAAGTTGCCCAGGTGGGTCTCGAACCCGCGGGCTCAGGCAATCCACTCACCTCAGCCTCCCAAAGTGCGGGATTATGGGCTGAGCCACCAATGTAGTTTTCATTGTAAAGGTCTTTCAAGTCTCTTTGCACTGATAAAGGACTTTGTCAAAGTCTCAGGGTATTAAATAAATGTGCAAAAGACAGTTGTATTTCTTTCTTTTCTTTCTTTTTTTTCTTCTTTTTTTGAGTTGTAGTCTCACTCTTGTTGCCCAGGCTGGAGTGCAGTGACATGCTCACAGCCACCGCAGCCTCAACCTGCTTGGCTTAAGCGATCCTTATGGCTCAGCCTTCCAAGTTGCTGAAACTACAGACACATGCCACCACGCCCAACTAGTTTGTGTGTGTGTGTGTGATTTATTGTAGAGATGAGGTTTCACCAAGTTGCCTGGGCTGGTCTCAAACCCTGGGGCTCAGGCAATCCTCTTGCCTTGGCCTTCCAAAGTGCTGGGATTGCAGGTTGAGCCATCACACCCAGCCGATAGTTGCATTTCTATACACCAACAATAAACAAACAGAAACCCAAATAAAAAGCACAACCACATTCATAATAGCAACAACAACAACAAAAAAGAAATACCTTGGTATCTTCCTAACCAGAGACATGAAAGACAGGTCATTCTTTTTTGAGGCATAAGGATTGCTTAAGCCCAGCAGGTTGAGGCTGTTGTGGCTGTGAGTATGTCACTGCATTCCAGCCTGGGCAACAAGAGTGAGACTACAACTCAAAAAAAAAAGAAAGAAAGAAAGAAATGTGACTGTGTTTTGCACATTTACTTAATACCCTGAGACTTTGCCAAAGTCCTTTATCAGTGCAAAGAGGTTTTTGACAGATTCTTTTGTGTTTTTGAGGTATAGAATCATGTCATCTGCAAAGAGGGATAACTTAACTTCCTCCTTACCTATTTGGATATCCCAATCTCCCTTTCTTATCTGATTGCTCTAGATAGGACTTCCAAAACTTGAAAAGGAGGGGTGAGAGTGGGCATCCCTGTCTTGTTTCGATTTTCAGTGGGAATTGTCCCAATTTCTGTCTGTTTAGCAGTATGCTGACTGTGGGTTTCTCATAGATGGCTCTTACTATTTTGAGGTATGTTCCATCTATGTCTAGATGTTTGAGGGTTTTTATCAAGAAGGGGTACTTGATTTTACCAAAATCTTTTTCTACGACTAATGATACAATCATGTGGTTTTTGTTTTTACATCTGTTGATGTAGTTAATTATGTTTATGGCCTTGTGAATGTTGAACCAGCCCTACATCCCACGGCTGACGCCTACTTGGTTGTGGTGGATGATTTTTGAGATGTGTTGCTGGATCTGGTTTGCTAGGATCTTGCTGAATATTTTAGCATCTATATTCATCAAGGATATTAGCCTGTAGCTCTCTTTCTTTGTTGGATCTTTACCTGGTATCAGTATGATGTTACTTCATCAGTATGATGTTACTTCATAACATGATTTGGGAAGAGTTCCATCTTTCTCAATTGCCTGGAATACTTTCAGAGAAACTCAAATCATTCTGTAAAAAAGATACCTGCATGTGCATGTTTATTGCAGCATTATTCACAATAGCTAAAACATGGAACCAACCACACTGCCCGTTGAAAGTGGATTGAATAAAAAAATGTGGTATATATACATGATGGGGTAGTATGCATCCATAAAGAAGGACAAAATTGTGGACTTCACAGCATTTGGATGGATTTAGAGTCTATTATATTCAGTGATCTATCACAGAAACAAAGAACTGAATACCACATGTACTCATAAGTGGATCCTGAACATTTATCATACTACTATAACAAAGGAATTGACAGTAGTGAGAAACTACCGGGGGGCAGGAGGCACACAACCTCAAAAGGATATCTGATCACAAACCATGTAGAATGGGGACCAAAGGGAAGCCCATATATGATGCGCTTTACCTATACGGTGACCACTTGTATACCTAGTCCTGAATCGTGCCCCACATCTTTAAAATTTAAAAAAAAGCCTCTGTTTTATCTCACTTCTTCTGTCATTGCTCAGCAGGGGAAGGCGAGGCACTACTTTGTCACTGCCAGGTGGAGGTAGAAGCTCAGGTTCCCCACTCAGCCTTGTTTGCACCTAAAGAATGGGCTCCTCATTACTGCCGGACAAGGTTCAAGTTCTGCTACTCACGTGGTCTACAATGACACCATGGTAGGGTGGTCTAATTACTGAAAGATAATGCTAAACATTCTGACTGCACTAGGCTTTGTCTGACATCAACCAGTAAGGAGGGGAGGAAATACCTCATTAATGCAAGGTAGGTGTTGAAGCTCAGGCTTCCCATGTGGTCTCCTTTAACACTACAGATAGGGCATCTTTACCTCTGTGGAAATGAACATCACAGCTCCCTACTTAGCCTCCTTTGACACTACCCCTGTGGGGGTGTTGGAATACCTTGTTGCAACTTCTTAAGGTGGGAGTCCAGACTTTACACTTAGTTCTTACTGATGTGGGTGGAGTGGGTCACTTTTAAATTTTTCTTTCATTTCTTTTTTCCTTTCTCTTTTTTTTTTCTTACTCTCTTACGCTCTTCCTTCCTTCTTTTCATTTCTGGCTGGAGTAGATTCTCTGAAAGTTTTCTGTCTTGCTGAGCTGCTCTATTTTCATCCTTGGCTAGAGAAAGCAGACTGTTATTGGGGCCATTTTATTTTTGTCTACACACATTGGCATTTCTGGGTTGTCAGCTTTTTTAGTTTCAAAAGTAAGATATGAGAGACCAGAAACAAACAAATGAACAAAAGATAAAACACTTATGTAACCCACCACCATATTATTCCTTAGGTTCTAAGGTCCTACCTTATCTGCCTTCTTCTCTTCATCTTTCAGAGTCTCTTATGTATGTTTTGTATATAGTGTCTAAGCTTTTTAGTTGTAATTAAAGAGAGGAACAGGAAAAAGTAAATCTACTTCATATTGTCTGAAGAGGAAGTCCTTAAATCTTCTTTTATTTCTCTCAATTGGTTTATAGGTATTTTATTTTCATTTTATAGGTTCCACATGTTCTTGTTATGTTCGTTCTTGACTTTATAAATTGTTCTGTATATAGTTACTATTTTAAAGTCCAGTCTCCACAGGACCCAGAACACCTGAATCCTGTACCAGTTCTCAATATCTCTGAAACTGTATAGAGTCCCAAAAAACACATATATGTATGAAAAACATTCCAGATATAATCACATTTTATTATTTATTTATTTATTTATTTATTTGTGTTGGAGTCTCACTCCGTTGCCCAGACTGGAGTGCAGTGGCTGCTCCCGGCCACCGCAGCCTCGACCTGCTGGGCTCTGGCGATCCTTCCGCCTCAGCCTTCCAAGTAGCTGGAGCTACAGGTGTGCGCTACCACGCCCGGCTAATTGACATTTTATTATTAACTGGGGCTTTGATTTCACAACCCTGCATACCTTGGCATTCTGGTGAAATTATCCTAAAAGTATGTGAATATTAAACATTGTGATTGCCTAATTATGGCTTCTTTATATAGAGAGTTAAGATCATGGACCCTGGAATCAGACAACCTGGCTTATACTTTCAACCTGGGTGATCAAGAGGAAGTTATTGAATGTTCTAATGTCTCAGTTTATTTGCTTATAAAATGGAAATAATATGAGTACTACCTGAAGAAAAGCCTACTGTCATACAATTTGCTTTTCCTTTGTACATGTAAGGAAGGTAATGCCATTTTCTTTGGTTGCTTTTGGTTGCATTTTTCAGATATTTTTCTTGTTTTAGTTTTTGAAAATTTAATTAGGATGTGTCTTGGTGTGGATTCCTTTGGTTTATCCTGTTTGGGGTTCACTCAGCTTCTTAACCATGTAGGTTTAAGTCTACAGTAAGATTGTGTTAATATGCATGTAACATTTACAACAGCGTCCATGTCATAAGAACCATGAAAGTGTTAGTCAGTATTACAATCACCTCCTTCTCTCAAGACAACACAGAAAGCAGAAAAGGACTGCAATGTGATCCAAAACCTACCCCTACCATTGCAAGCTGCATATTCTAATCTTTTGGCCCCGAGGGCTCTTGTTTATTGTCCTTTCTGCTTCAGTGTTTGCACATTTTTCTTAACTAGTGTGAGCAGTTCCCTAACACCATTGGCAATGAAATAGTTTTCCATTATGTTTTCTAATTACTATTAATAAACAAATAAAAATCATAATCTGTTTGTAATTGTAGTAAAGTGTATACTTTACTACTCTCTTATTAATTCTAGGAGTTTTTTAGTTGATTTTCTTTTTGCATTTTCCAGGTAGCCAATTATTTCATAGGTAAACAATAATCCCAGTTACTATATCTTTTACTTCAGTTACAAAATTTATTACACTGCCCAGAACTTTCAAATACATGATTTTGTCTGCTATTTTTATTTTGATTTCCTATGTAGGTAAAATACCCATTCTTATTTCCATATCAACACTTTCTTCTCATAAATATAATCTTTTCTCCCTATGCTCCGCATTCCGGAGAGTGTCTCATTAATTATGTTCTTGTTTGTTATTGCTGTCATTTTTGTTAATAATTTTATTGCTGGGCATACATCTCAATAAAATTTTTAAACACTGAAGCTCCTCTATTGTGAAATTAGGGTTATTAGAGAAGACGAATCAAATATTTTCTATCTTTCTCTGGACCATCTATCTGCATTGTTCTGTGCATAGGTAAAGAAAATTCTAGGGTATTTCTTTGTTCCGTTCTTTGGGGTTGTACTTAACAAAAATGTTTTTATTTATATTCTTTCTTCATTGTACTTACTTTCTAGTAAAGTTGCAATTTCTTACCTTTTAATGTATCTTTATGTTCTTTCAAAAGATATTTAAAGATAGTGTATCAGTTATAACTGGTGTGTTACCATTTTAGCATAAACATCTTTTTACCAAATGGCAACATTCTTATAACTTTTACTCATCTCTATGAATTTTAGTATGCATATCTCTGGACTCATATCTAAAATTGGGGAGAATTAATGTGCTAATACTTGGAATGTTATCCCATTGCTAATATAATATTTGATCATCTGTATTCATAAGGATGTTTAAATTATGAGGTAGAAGTAATAACATCTAACTAATGATAATTGTTAATATATTTGGTTTAAAGTCAGGCAATTTTTTGACTACCAAAAATTCCACTAAAAAATAAATGCCTGTGTAATGTATAACAATTCATCTATACTGAAATTGAACAATTAAGTAAATAAGTGGGGGTTTTGGTCAAGGTCCTATTGTTTGCTGCACAGAAAGCCAATCACAAGACAATGAGTATTGCCAAGGAAGAATACTCATTGTTTGACTGATATAATCCAAGGAGACTAGGGGATTATTCTCAAATCTGTATTCTCGTCTCACTGAAAGGGATTTGTATAGTAGGACAGAAATATTGTAGAGAACAGGAACTAGGGAGAGTTAAGAAAGAGGAATTGGCAAAGAGGACCTGAAAAGGGTAAGGAAGAAGAATTAGCAAACATAAATCAGGGAGGGAGCTGGCATCTCATTGTCTAGATGTGGTGATCTGGTGAATTTCAGTCACTTGATACTATAGGCCTGAGGATCAGTTTCCTAAGAAGGAAAACACAGATAAGACAAATGGTAAGTATCAATCTTTAAGGTCAGGAAGGTCAATTTCTATGTTTATTCAAAAAACTGTAGCCATTGGTTCTATGGGGAAGTTGGACTAGTTTCATATCCACGTTTCTCACTATTTAGGTGGACGTTCACAGATAAGCAAGAGGACAAGGCTGGAATGATCCATGTGGTAATGGAGTAGAATTGAAGACATCATTATAAACCCATGTTTAGCTTAACATCTAAATGATTACATGTAGAAATAGTTAGGCCAGGCATGGTGGCTCATGTGTATAATGCCAGCATTTTGGGAGGCCAAGGTGAGAAGATTGTCTGAGCCCATGGGTTCGAGACCAACCCGGGCAACTTGGCGAGACCTCATCTGTACAGTAAATAAAAAAATTAGCTGGGCATGGTGGCGCGTGCCTGTAGTTCCAGCTACTTGGAAGGCTGAGATGGAAGGATTGCCTGAGCCCAGCAGGGCAAGGCTGCAGTGGCCATGAGCATGGCACTGCACTCCAGCCTAGGCAACAGAGTGAGACTCCAACTCAAAAAAAAAAAAAATAATAATAATAATAATAAGCCCTGAAGACTATAATCAGTCTTGTAATTCCATACTTTCCAACAAAAGGTAAAACAATTAAGCTTAAATTCCTAATTCTAAAATGTCACTTGGCTGCATGTGCTGGCTCATGCCTGTAATCCCAGCACTGTGGGGAGTCAGAAGCAAGAGGACTGCCTGAGCAAGGGGTTTAAGACCAGCCTGGGCAACTTGGAGAGACTTCTTCTCTACAATAAATCAAAAAATTATCCGGGCGTGGTGGTGCATGCCTGTAGTTCCAGCTGCCTGGAAGGCTGAGACGGAAGGATCACCCGAGCCCAGCAGGTTGAGGCTGGGGTGACCGTGAGCATGGTCACTACACTCTAACCTGGGTGACGGGGTGAGACTCCTACTCAATAATATAAAATAAATAATCACTTGTTCTTCATCTTGGATGTCAGGTGAAGGTAAGTGATATGATTTTTAAAAAAGATAAGAAAAATGAATTTAGGGGTAGAAACAGTTACCTTTATAAGAAATAATGCCATCACAGATCTCTTTGAAGATCTGGGCTAGGCGGGCTGCCCGAGCCACTTCAATATTTTCCTCTGCAGCTGCCAACCGCCTTGTTCGAACAGATCGAGCTGTCTGCAGGGCAGAAAACTGGGTCATGAAGACATCTGGAAGAATAAGGTGAAAATTAGTTTCAGGAAATTAGGAGGTCTACATGACTTTCTCTTCCTAATAGAGTCCTGCCATTTGTTCTATTTTCCCTGATGTGATTAAACAGATTAAGTAGATTAGTGGGCCTAGAGTTCTTTTTATCTTCTGTAAAGGAAGACTGGGAAACACTGGAGTTTACCAGACACAAATACAGCAAGAGGGACCCGAGTGGCTCAATGCAATGGAGTGTACTAGCAGTTGTAGCTCTGGGCATCAAAATGAGTCTGTCTGTCTTTGAATGATGGCTTCACTACTTATTAGCTGTGTGATCTTGGCTAAGTTACTTAACCTGTGTCTCACATTCTCAAAGGTAAAATGGAAATAATGGTAGTACTTCCTTTATGAGGAAATTAGGTGGATTTAATGAGATAATGCTTTTAACATGTTTATCTCAGGGCCTGACATAAAATAATAAATGATTATTGTTATCAGAAGATTTGAACTAGTTAGGATATAAGTATATATAGTAAAATTTATGCCAATCATGCACTTACAGGATATAAGATTCTGGGCAAATCTTTCAATCTTATCTAGTTAACACTCAGCATATTCCTGTATACATTACACAGAATGCTTCTATCTTTTCAGGAGATAGATGAAGGAAAGAATAAAAGAAGAGCATGATCTTTTGAACACTTTTGTTTCAGTTAGAAAGGATGTTTGGGTCAGGCACGGTGACTCACATCTGTAATCACAGTACTTTGGAAGGCTGAAGTGGAAGGACTTCCTGGCCCAGCGGGTTGAGGCTGCAGTGGCCATGAGCATGCCACTGCACTCTAGTCTGGGCAACAGAGTGAGACTCAGACTCGGGGGGAAAAAAAAAGGATGCTTGGACATGTTAGTTCCTCTGCTTTCAGTCTGTTCGGAATAACATCTGAACTCAGGATGTTGTTGCATTAGTTGTACATGATTTAGAAAAAGGAAATCTGTTAGCCAGGCATGATGGTGAATGCCTGTAGTCCCAGTTATCTAGGAGGCTGAGGTGAAAGATTGCTATAGCCTGGGAGTTTAAGGTTGCAGTGAGCTATGACTGTACTACTGCACTCCAGCCTGGGTGAGAGCAAAACCTTGTCTCTTAAAAAAAGAAAAAGGAAATCTGATGGTTTATATGTATAGTGCTGATCTGAATGTGAGGAAAATAGTCTTTAACTTGATAATGATGAGATTTTCCTCCATACAGTGCCTTTTTTATCACTCCTTATGCTGGCTGCAAGTTATTTTCCAGGTAGGAAGGAACACGGAGGGTCCACTATCACTCTTACTCATGACTATTTCAGACTGTAGGTCATGTTTGAAAGGCAGGTAGAAGGGGGTTTCTCCCTATTCCCTAGAACAGAGACGGGAGGGTTGGGTTATTACTGATTGATGCTTGTATGTCTGGATCCTAACATTTATGGTCTATACTAAAATAAATCTTTGAATAGATTGCTTGCTTGAAAGTAACTCATATTGGCCGGGCGTGGTGGCTCATGTATGTTGTAATCCCAGCCCTTTGGGAAGCAGAGGCAAGAGGATTGCCTGAGCCCAGGGGTTTGAGACCAACTTGGTGAGACCTTGCCTCTACAATAAATCAAGAAAAATAAGCTGGGCGTGGTAGCGCACACCTGTAGTTCAAGCTACTTGGAAGACTGAGGCGGAAGGATTACATGAGCCCAGTAGGTTGCGGCTGTGGTGGCTGTGAGCGTGCCACTGAAATCCAGCCTGGATGATAGAGTAAGACTGCAACTAAAAAACAAAAACACAAACAAAAACAATAATCACTTTTGAAACAAACGCTTCCAATGCCTTACCAGATTTGATATTCCCATCATCTCGGCAGATGCCATTCCAGCGGGTATATAATGATGCTGAGTGAATATTATCACTGGTGTGTTTTACTTCCTCCTGTTTTTGACGAATCTTCTCCCAGTTTCGGACCAAGAACACATGATGCTTTAATACAAAGTTCCTGTAAGGAGGAAAGAAAAAAATTCCTTTATTCATTAATTCAGTAAGCAGTTATTATATGTCTACTCTATGTAAGCCACTGTTGGATGATATAAATGCATAGTTATCAATGAACTGAGCTGTTGTAAAGAGACTATATGGGCAAAGCTTTTTTATTTTTTTCACATAACATTTTCCTGTTTTTTTTTTTGATAGGAGACAGGGTCTTGTTCTATCATCCAAGCCAGAGTGCAGTGGTGTGATCATAGTTCGCTGCAGCCATGACCTCCCAGGCTCAAATAATCCTTCTGCCTCAGTCTCTCCAATAGCTGTAACTACATACAGGTGTGCACCACCAAGCCCAGCATGAGCCACCACACCCAGCTAATTAATTTTAAAGTAATTTTAAAATGATTTTTTCAAGTTGGGCGTGGTGGCTCACGCCTGTAAGCCCAATACTCTGGGAGGTGGAGGCAAGAGGACTGCCTAAACCCACAGGTTCGAGACCAGCCTGGGCAATATGGCGAGTTCTCGTCTCTACAATAAATCAAAAAATTAGCCTGGCACGGTGGTGCACACCTGTAGTTCCAGCTACTTGGAAGGTTGAGGCGAAAGGATCACCTGAGCCCAGCAGGTTGAGGCAATGGTGGCTGTGAGCATGCTACTGCACTCCAGCCTGGGTGACAGAGTGAGACTCAGACTCAAAAAAAAATTTAAAAATTTTAAGGAAAAAAAAATTTTTTTTGAGACAGGGTCTCACTCTGCCACTCAGGCTGAAATGCAGTGGCACAATCACAGCTCACCACAGCCTCAACCTCCTGGGTTCAGGTGATCCTTCCACTTTAGCCTCCCAAGTAGCTGGGACTACAGGTGTGCACTACCATGCCCAGATAATTTTTCTATTTTTTGTAGAGATGGGGTGTCTCGCTTTGTTGCTCAGGCTGATCTTGAACCCCTGGGCTCAAGCGATCTTCCTTACTTCAGCCTCCAAAAGTGCTGTGATGACAGGCGTGAGCTACAGCACATGGTCCTAATTTTTAATACATGGAATGAAAAGGAAATCAAAAGGCCCCCAAAACAACAAAATTGTGAAATAGAAGTATAAAATCATTTTTAACACATGACAGGATCTAGCGATAGGTATAACAACCTCCTTTCTTGGCCTCTTAAAGTGCTGGGATTACAGGCATGAACTACCACACCCAAATACTATGCTTATTTTGAGGTGAAGATGAACATAAACAATATTTCAAAATAGTTATAATATCTGTAATATGACATGAAAGTATCTGTGAATATTGGTGACAAAGTCATGGAAATTGCTAATTCTCTCTCACTCTAAACATACATATCATACATGCATTTTACCTACAGTCATATTTGAAGAAAATGTTAATTTATTATTATTTTTTTTAAGAAATAGGGTCTTGCTATGTTGCCACACTGGTCTTGAATGCTTAGGCTCAAATGATCCTCCCACCTCAGTCTCCCAAGTAGATGGGACTACACACATGTGTGGAAATGTCAAATTTCAATTAAAAATTAGGGGAGATAAAGATATATTTTCCCCCTTTCAGGTTCATAGACCCCTGAATCCTTTGGCTTAAGAACTCTTGTACAAAAAAAGAAGAACAGAAGAATCAAATATACAGAAGTTTAATAATTTTTTAAACTGATAAGCAAACCATATCATTTAAAAAGTACTCAGGTGAGAAAATCTTTTTACCTCTCTCGATTGGACATTGGCTTCATCTGTAATTGGGGGGTCAATTTTGTTGGGGTGTTGATGTTTTCACTGGGTTCTTCTGAGAGATGGCCTCTCTAAAAAACAGATGCATCAGATTAAAGAAAAAATAGATCAATCAGAAATCATCTTCAAGAATATTAAAACCACTACTCTTAAGATGCCACCCTTTGGTAATTCTCTAAGCATCTTATAAGCAGCTTTCAGGGAAAGCCATTAGACCATTATTCACCCTTTTCTTCAGCTTGTGCTTGGACTTCCTCTTCTCTTTTGACCGTCCGGACTTTTTATGTGTGGTCATGGGCTGGTTGCTTTTGCTGCTGGTGAGTCCATTCATGCGCTGACTCTTGCCGCCAATGATTCCTCGACATTTTTCAAAGCCACACTTACAAAGTTGCTTTGAAGGGAAAGAGAATACATTTTTTAGCCTGCAGTTTCAGTTATAAGTTTGGACACACGTTAAGCATGAATTAGGAAATTTGCACATAGAGAAAAATAACTGATTGAGAGTATAAAAAATAGAAATGGATTTCCACTAGAGTGAAAAGAAAAAACTAAAGTTTAGGAAAACTTCATCTACAGAAGAGTTAAGAACTGACTGGAAACCAGAAAGGGCAATCTCTTTCTTCAAAGTTACAAAACAGTAACTGCTCATGTATCCCAGACAGGCGGATACCATGAGCGTGA
The DNA here is from genome assembly GCA_963574415.1 of Tarsius wallacei. NCBI lineage: Eukaryota > Metazoa > Chordata > Mammalia > Primates > Tarsiidae > Tarsius > Tarsius wallacei. The sequence continues at coordinate 1,205 of CAUYQG010260841.1, read as the reverse complement.
TGCACTCCAGCATCAACCCGCTGGGCTCAGGTGCTCCTTTCGCCTCAGTCTTCCAAAGTAGCCAGAACTCTGGGCACGTGCTACCATGCCCAGCTAATTTTTTGATTTATTGTAGAGATGAGGTCTTGCCAAGTTGCCCAGGTTGTTCTTGAAGACGTGGGCTCAGGCAATCCTCTCACCTTAGCCTTCCAAAGTGCTAGGATTACAGGATTGAGCCACCGTGCCTGGCCCCTATGTATTTAATGACTCCAAGTCAATCATGTTTACGAAGTCCTGTTATACTGCATCTTTATTTATTTTTTTTGAGTCTGAAGAGTCTCACTCTTTCGCCCAGGCTGGAGTGCAGTGGCATGTTCACAGTCACCACAGCCTAGCCCCTGCTGGGTTCAGGTGACCCATCCACTTCAGCTTTCCAAGTAGCTGGAACTACAGGAATACGTCACCACACCCACCAATTTTTAAAAAAAATTTATTTATTGTAGAGACAGGGTGTCACCATGTTGCCCAGGCTGGTCTGGAACCCGTGGGCTCAGGCAACCTTCTCACTTCCAACTCCCAAAGTGCTGGGATTACAGGTGTGAGCCACTGCATTGGCCTATACCGCATCCTAAATGATAAAGTTCAATCTTTCTCTTGGATTTACTAATCTTACCTGTTTTTCCACATTGAAGGAATGAAAGTTGTAATCATATGTGAGTTCAGTCCCAGCTGGCATATCTTTAAGAGCATAGAGTCCAATCCGGTATACTCCATTAACAGACCTATGAAGAAAAGAGTTCTTGGTATCATGCCTAAAAACTAAAAAATTGGCGCAATCATTGGTTTTAAGATTGTCTTTCCGGCCAGGCTTGGTAGCTCAGCCTATAATCCCAGCGCTTTAGGTGGCCAAGGTGAGTGGATTGCCTGAGCCCGTGGGTTCAAGACCCACCCGGGCAACTTGGCAAGACCTCATCTCTACAATAAATCAAAAATTAGCCGGGCATGGTAGCACGCGCCTGTAGTTCCAGCTACTTGGAAGGCTGAGCGGAAGGATCGCCGGAGCCCAGGAGGTCGAGGCTGCGGTGGCTGGGAGTGTGCCACTGCACTCCAGTCTGGGCGACAGGGTGAGACTTCAATTCAAAAAAAAAAAAAGCCTTTCCTTCTGTATCCAATTATTCAAGAGTCATAATGAATTTTTCCTAAGAAATATTTTTCTTTTTTAAATT
>CAUYQG010260838.1:0-15294 GCA_963574415.1 Tarsius wallacei | reverse complement strand
TGTATGACTTTTTTTTTATCCAATTGAGCTTCGGTGGGCAACATGGTTGGTTTCATGTTTTTGCTATTGTGAATAGAAGTGCAACAAACATATGTTTGCAAGTATCTTTTTTATAGAATGATTTGAGTTCCTCTGAGTATGTTGCTAATAGGGGAATTGCTAAGTCATATGGCAAGTCAATTTCTAGTTCTTTCAGAAATTGCCACACTGTCTTCCAGAGAGATTGCGCTAGTTTGCGTTCCCACCAGCAGTCTAGAAGCATTCCTTTTTTTTCTGCAGCCTCGCTAGCATCTGTTGTTGTTTGTTTTATTAATGATGGCCATTCTTACTGGAGTTAGGTGGTATCTCAGTGAGGTTTTGATTTGCATTTCTCTGATGATGAGTGAGACTGAGCACTTTTTCATGTGTCTGTTGGCTGCTCATATATCTTCTTTTTGAGAAGTGTCTATTCATATATTTTGACCACTTTTTAATGGGGCTGTTTGTTTTCCTTTTGGCACATTTAAGTTCCTTGTAGATTATAGACATTAGGCCTTTGTCAGATATACAGCTGGCAAATATTTTTTTCCATTCTATGGGCTGTCTCCCTGCTCTCTTGATGGTTTCTTTTGTTTTGCAGAAGCTCATTAATTTGATGAGATCCCACTTGTCTATCTTACTTCTTAAGGTATGAGCATTTAGGATTCTGAAGAGGAATTGGTTGCTAGTTCCAATTTCCATGAGGGTGTCTCCTTCATTTTCTAAGATTCTTATAGTTTGAGGTTTTATGTTTAGGTCTTTGATCCATTTAGAGCTAATTTTTGTGTATGGTGATAGGTAGGGTTCCTATTTCAATCTTCTGCATGGGATCAGCCAGTTTTCCCAGCACCATTTTCTGAATAGGTTCTCCTCTCCCTGATGGTTGTTGTTGAAGGCTTTGTCAAAGAAGAGTTGGTTGAGAAATTGAGGCTTTGTTTCCAGAATCTCTATCCTGTTTCATTGGTCTATATGTTCTTGTACCAATACCAGGATGTTTTGATTATTGTAGCCTTATAGTAAAGTTTGAAGTCTGGAAATGTGATACTTCCTGTTTTGTTTCTTTTATTAAGGATTGTTTTGGTTATTTGTGGTCATTTATGTTTCCATATGAATTTCTGTATTGCCATTTCCAGGTCTGAGAAGAATGATGTTGGTAATTTAATGGATATTGCCTTGAATCTGTAGATTGCCTTTGGTAGAATGTACATCTTAACAATGTTGATTCTTCCTATCCATGAACATGGAATATTTTTCCATTTGTGTCTTCTTTGATTTCTTTGAGCAGTGTTTTGTAGTTCTCATTGTAAAAGTCTTTCACTTCTCCAGTTAGGAAGATGTCCAGATATTTCTTTCTTTTTTTTTTTGTGGCAATTGTGAATGGGATTATGCTTTTAATTTGGGTCTCTGCCTGCTTACTGTTGTTGTATAGGAAAGCAACTGTCTTTTGCACATTTATTTTGTACCCTGAGACTTTGCCAAAGTCCTTTATCATTGCAAGCAGGTTTTTACAGATTCTCTTGGATTTTCAAGGTATGGGATCATATCATCAGCAAAGAGGGATAGCTTGACTTCCTCTTTTCCTATTTGGATACTTCTGATTTCCTTCTCTGGTCTAATTTCTCTAGCTAGGACTTCCAACACAATGTTGAACACGAGGGGTGAGAGGGGGCAGCCTTGTCTTGCTCCAATTTTCAGGGGAATTGTTTCCAGTCTGTCCATTCAGCAGTATGTTAGCTGGTGGTTTATTGTAGATGGTACTTACTATTTTGAGGTATGTTCCTTCTATACCTAGGTGTTTGAAGGTTTTTATTAAGAAGGGATGCTAGATTTTATCAAAAGCTTTTTCTGCATCAAATGATATAATCATGTGGTTCTTGTTTTTACATCTGTTGATGTCTTTAATTAAATTTATGGTCTTGTGAATGTTGAACTAGTCCTGCGTCCTGGAATGAAGCCTACTTAGTCATGGTGGATGATTTTTGAGGTGTGTTTTTGGCTCTGATTTGCTAGAATCTTGTTGAGGATTTTTGCATCTATGTATATAAGGGATATCGGTTTGTAGTTCTCTTTTTTTGTGGAATCTTTACCAAGTTTGGGTATCAGTGTGATGTTAGCTTTGTAAAATGATTTGAGGAGAAATCTATCTTTCTCAAATGCCTGGAATACTTTCAATAGGCTTGATATCAGCTCCTCCTTGTATGTTTTGTAGAAGTCTACTGGAAAGCCATCCGATCCAGGGCTGTTTTTGTAGGTAGTTTTGTATGACAGAGTCAATTTCCTGGGTAGTTATTGGCCTATTTAGTGTCTCAATGTCTTCTTGTTTCAACCTGGGGAGGTTGTGTGATGTCAGAAAGTTCTCCATTTCATTTAGGTTATCAAGTTTGTTTCCATATAGGTGTACATAGTAATCTCTGATAATTTTTTGTATTTCTTTGGGGTCAGTCATGATTTGATCTTTTGTATTTCTAATTGTGTTTATTTGGGCTTTTTCTCTCTTTTTCTTGGTCATTCTGGTAGGGGTCCATCAATCTTGTTAATCCTTTCAAAGGACCAGTTTTTTGTTTTCTTGATGTTTTCTATGATATTTTTGTCTTCTATGTCCCATATTTGGGCTCTTATTTTAGTGATTTGGATTCTTCTGCTAAAGTTGGGATTTTGGTGGTCTTCTCTTTCCAGCTCCCTTAGGTGATTTGTTAGGCTCTCAACTAGTGATCTTTCCGTTTTCTCAATGTGTGCTTGTAGAAATATACATTCCCCTCTGAGAACTGCTTTCATGACTTCCCAAAGGTTTTGGTAAGATGTTTATTCATTTTCATTTGTTTCCAGGAATCTTTTAATTTCTGCTTTGATTTCAGTGTTGACCCAGTAGTTGTTCAGAATCATGCTGTTTAGTGTCCATGTCTTTGTGGGTTTTGAGGAAATTTTGTTGGTGTTGATATTTATTTTTATTCCACTGTGGTCTGAGAATATGCATGGCAAGATTTCAACCATATCAACTTTGTTTATGTTTGATTTTGGGGCAAGGATGTGATCGATCTTGCAGTACGATCCATGTGGTGATGAGTAGAATGTATATTCTGTGGTTGTTTGGTAGAATAATCTGTAGGTATCTATTGAGTCCATTTGGTTGAGTGTCAAGTTTAGGTTTTGTATCTCTTTGTTGATTTTTTGCTTCGATGATCTATCCAGGGTTGTTAGTGTGGTATTCAAGTCCCCTGCTATAATAGCGTTTTAGTCAGTATCTTTTTTTAGTTTACTTAGTAGTTGCTTTATAAATATTGGTGCTCCTGTGTTGGGTGCATATATGTTTAGGATGGATATTTCTTGTTGATGGATTGAAACTTTTATCATTATGTAGTATCCTTTTGCATCTTTAAAAATTTTTGATAGCTTATAGGTTGTTTTGTCTGATAATAAAATCATTACTCCTGCCTTCTTTTGTGATCCATTTGCCTGGGAACTCGTTTTCCATCCTTTAACTTTGAGTATGTGTGTGTCCCTCATGTTGAGATGAGTTTTCAGGATGCAACAAATAATTGGGTCATGGTTTCTTATCCAGGTTGCCATTATGTGTCTTTTCAGTGGTGTAGTTTGTCTATTCACATTCAGGCTGATTATTGAAATGTGAATGTTTATCCCTGTCATTAGGTTCTTATAAAGTTTTTTCTTTGTTTGCTTGTTTTCTTTCAGCTTTGGGGTTGATGTATGTGTATGTTTTCAAGTTTATTGTTGCACTGTATCATCTGTTGATTCTGTGCTCTGCTGTTCTCTCAGGAAGTGTTGGTCATTCTTTTTTTTCTTTCTTCTGTGCTTAATACTTTTTTAAGTGTCTCCTGTAGAGCTTATCTGAAAGCTGCATAATCTCTTAGGGATTGAATGGGAAGGATTTTCATTCTCCATCACTGATGAAGCTGAGCTTGGCTGGATAGGAAATTCTTGGTTGGAATTGTTTCTCTTTGAGGACTTTGAATATAGGACTCCAGTCCCTTCTTGCTTGTAGTGTTTCTGCGGATAGGTACACTACTATTCTGATTGGTTTTCCCTGGTAGGTAGCCTGACCTTTCTTCTTGCTGCCTTTAGGATTTTTTTCTTTTGTGCCTACTTTGTGTAGTTGAGTTACTATTTCTAGGGGTTGGTCTTCTCATTTGATATCTTTTGGGGATTCTCTGTATCTTTTGTGTTTGGCTGGTCACATCTCTGGTGAGATTGGGAAAATTTTCTTGGATTACCTCCCAGAATACTTGCTCCAAGTTGTTCTCTATTTCCCTTTCCTTTTCTAGGATACCATCAGACATAGGTTTGGTCTCTTGATATAGTTGCATATCTCTTGTAGGCTTTGTTCTTTCTTTTTGAGTATTCTTTCTATGTTTTTTACAGATCAGGTTAATTCCATATTCTGGTCTTCAAGCTCTGAGATTCTTTCTTCAGCTAGATTAAGTCTGCTTTCCATGCTTGCATCTTGTTATTTATCCTGGATGATTTTTTAAATTGCCAAAATCTCTGTTACAAGTTCTTTCAGTGTTGCATCTTGTCTTACTTGAGTCTTATTCACTCTTTCCAACCATTCCCTAGTCCCTGTCATATTCTGGGGCTGGTAGTTGGTGACTTCCATTGTTTTTGCACCAAGATCTTATTTTTCAGGAGTTTTCTCTTTGGTATACTTGAAATTGCCTGAGGTCTCTCTTTGGTTTTTCCTCATTTGTGACAGATCTTTTGTTTTCCTCTTTAGTTCTTTTATACATTGTCAGTGGGAAATGCTTTCCCTGCTGATGTTTGCTCAGCTCTCTATTCTTCCCTGATCTGTACTATGGATTTGTTCTGTTTTGAAATAGGATGGAGGATGGGAACTTTGCTGTTTTTTGTTGTTTTTGAAAGTCAAATAAAGTAGGGAATAGGGGAGCTAGGATTCAGAAACTACTTGCAAATTACAATGTTCACTTATTGTTATATGTGTTCCCTGAGACCCACTCTCCACCGCCACTCTATATGATGATGCAAAGCAGAAACTAATGCAAAAAAAGTAATTGAACACACACACAGACATACACACACCCCCCCAAATAAACTGAAATGACAGCGAAGTGAAACAGAACAAACAAACAACAAAAAAAACAAGAAAACTGAACACACACACACACACACACACACACCCCTAGCACAAAGTGAATGGAGAAGAAAAACAGAAAGACCACACACACACACACAAAATTCAGATCGAACCCTCACACGTATATTGACACTCACCCTAAACTAAAAAATGAAAAAAACCTCCAGAAGAACAGAAGAGCAAAAAGAAAACAACAACAACAAAATTGAAAGATGAACATTCAATCATTTACATACACACATAAATGGCAAACAACAAATAAAAGAAGAAAGAAACAGAAAAAGAAAAGAAAAAATTTGGGGGGATGCAGATCAACTCTCACTTACACATTCATGCACAAAGAAAAATATTTAAAAAATAGATGAAGTGACAAACAAACATGCAAAAAATTAGAAAAATTTTAAAAAATTAATAATAAAACACAAAAACAAAAACCTGCCCTCTTGTGGCAGGCTCTGTAATTGTTCCTCTAATCAGATCTCTCCTGAAGAGCCACCTCTTTCACTCTCTCCTCAGTGTCCAGAGCAGGAAAGAAATGGGGCAGTGGAGGTGGGTGGGACTGAGTTCTCCTCTCCCACTCTCGTATGGTCAGGGAACTTTTCTCTGTTGGGGAGGTGTGGAACTGTCTCTTCCTCAGGTATGTACTTGTGGAGGGTACCCCAGTCAGGCCTATCCTGGATTAAAGTTCTCCTATTGTGACTGATGTCCAGGCTCTGCCTGGGTTTGTCCCTCTCAGTCATGACCCAGCTGTGTGGCTCTGACATTCAGAGTATTGCTGGGGAGGAAGGGGTTTGGATCAGCCCTGGACTCACCACTGATCTCTTTGGAGTCCTTCCTTATCCTTTTCTGGTCACATCCTTTGTCCCACAGCTGGATCAGTGTATGAGGTGGGGCACCTGGGACTCAACCCTCATCAGGTCCCTCTGAAGTTTGTGCTTTCAGGATACTCCCTCTGAGTCACGATCAATCCCTGAGTAGTTGATCTGCCAGTCACAGCAAACGGGTCTGTTGCTCCATGGTGAGCAAGTCAGAGCACTTTCCTGCCCCGCCTTCAAGATGGTGGGGTGCCTCTATTGTCCTCTTCCTTGGGACCTAGCTTCTGGACTCCCTCTGTAGCCCCTGCTGCCATTGCCCTGCCAGGCACTGAAGTGGTGACTGCCTGGAGCCGGCAGTCTCTCCTACTGCAGTGGTGAGGCAGAGTCTGGGGTGGTAGTATCTCCCTGCTGCTTCTTTACCGGAAAACTTTTTTCCATAAAAAAAACAAATGGCCCTTGGATTCTGTGACCTGGAAAGAGCCAAGGACCAAGCAGAGAAGCTGCAGCACCAGCTGTTGCACCAGGCTCCTGGCTCCTTACTCATGAGCCCCCACTTTGTCAGTCTCTCCCAGCATTTTGTTCCCAGGAGGGGTCTTGTTAATTTTTTAAAAATGGCACTCAGTTTCTGCATTCTGGGAATTTCCAGGGTCCAAGCCCAGCAGTTTGGCACCAGCCACTGCACCAGGAAAGCCCTGGCCGCTGGCTCCTTAGTCCTCATTCAGTCAGCCACTCACATGCCCACTTGCTCACCAGCACGTACACAAAATTTTCCATACACTCACTCACTCATACCAGGACTTGCATAGTCTGACTGGCTCAGATGCCATCTTCCCAACTCTTTTTCCAATTTTCTTCTTTGAACTTTCATTGAATTTATTATGCTACTCTTTTCTTTCTTCTTGAGATGATGTTTGGCTTCTTAATGCTTAGCCTTTCTTTTTTGCTATTACATGCATTTAAGTTTTCAAATGCCATAGGTATTGGTAAACAGTATGAGTTTAAAGTATTTTCTTTTCTTTTACTTTTTTTCTTTTTTTTTTGAGTTGGATTCTCACTCTGTCACCCAGGCTGTAGTGCAGTGGCATGCTCATGGTCACCCCAGCATTGACCTGCTGGGCTCCAGCGATCCTTCTGCCTCAGTCTTCCAAGTAGCCAGAACTTCAGGCACATGCTATCATGCCTGGCTAATTTGTTTATTTATTTTTTTGTAGAGATGAGGTCTTGCCAAGGTGCCCGGGCTGGTTTCGAACCTGTGGGGTCTAACAATCCACTCACTTTGGCCTCCCAAAGTGCTGAGATTACAGACTGAGCCACCTGTATCCTGGTCAAAATGTTTTCTAATCTCCATTACATATTTCTTGATTTGTGGATTTTTTTTGACTTGTGGATTATGTAGTACATTTCTTAATTTAAAACTTAAGGGAAATTTCTAGTTATATTCTAGTTTATTTATAGTTGAATTTTATTGTGATTAAAGGTTATGCTCAGTAGAATTTCAATCCCTTGAATTTTGAGATTTATTTTGTATTTCAACAAACTTGAGTTTATAAAAGTATTACATGCATGCTTGAAACTTATATTATACAGTTGCTGGGACAATGTATCTGTAGATTGAGAGTGCTAATAGTAATCAAGATTTTTCTATCTCTGCTGGTATCTTTTTTCTCCTGCTTCTATCAATTTCTGAGAGAGGGAATATTATAGTATATTAATGAGAATGTGAATTTGTTTATTTGTAGGTCTGTATGTTTTTACTTTATACATTCTTCAGATTATAATATCAGGTGCATTTAAGTATAACATTTGAAATCTTCTTGCTGAATTGAAACTTCTGTTATTATGTAGTAAAACTTTTCTTCTTCAATTATATTTTATCTTTATATATTTGTTTGACATTAGTAGAGTCACCCCATATTTCTTCCAATAATTATTTAATTGCTCTATCTTTTTTCTATTCTCTTACTTTATTAGTCAGTGTAGTTAGGGCAGATCACCCTTCCTCAGTCTACTGATTCAAATGTGAATCTCTTTTGAAAACTTCCTCATAGACCTATTGAGAAATAATATTTTCCCAGCTATCTAGGCATTCCTTAGCCCAGTTATGTTGGCACATTAAATTATCCATCACACTTATATTTCTGTACACTTATGTATTAGTAAAAAGTATAATTTAGATTTTTATCTTATCTTACAATTACCTTTTAACTGAACATTTGTCCATTTAAATTTACTATAATTGGTAGTCTTTGTTAATTTGTTTCTTTAAACATGGTGGGCATTTTGTTTCAAATCTATATCTGATAATTGTAGTATCTAAACTGTGTATGGTTTTTTATGCTATCTGTTATTTCTGCTGATAATTGTTTCATGTTGCCTTGTTTCTTTGAACTTAATTAACTTAGATTGATTAATAATCATTGCCCTTGGAAAATTATTTATGGTATCCCTCAAGACTAAGTATGTATCTACATACTTTCAGAGTGGCTTTGCCCTGCTTTGACCACAAAATGTCAGGGCTGTCCCCATGAAGTCCCATATCTCTGCCTACAGTTCTAAAAGACTACCTCTGCACATTAAAAACAGACACACACACACACAAACAAACCCTGCTTTGCTCAACACAAAAGCAAACTTTATTTTTAGCTTTTGTTTCAAGAGGGATGGTTGATTCAAATAATCTAACCTCTAATATTGGAAACCAGCCAAGTCTCAACGTATCAGCTATATGAGAATAGTTAACAAATAAAGCACCTAGCAGATCTATTTTGATGGAAGAAAGTATAGGAATAAAAATTCAGACCTGAAGCAGAGTCTTCATAGCCTTGATTAAAGTGGTAGGGCAGGAGTGACATAGTCCAGATCTTTTTTATTAAAAAAAAAAAAAAGACATTTATTATGACATCAACTGGTTTGACAAGAAAAATTTAATAAAATACATGTTAATGTATAAATTGTGATTCTTTTGAATACAAACAAGTTGTTACCAAAAAAAGACACATTAAGGCACTAGGACTTCAGTAATTTCACTCATTGGCATGATCAAAAAATTGTGATTAAAGAGTTACCACTCTTAGACAACAGTACTCGATAATATGAAAAATAAACTAAGCTTTCTCAATCACAAAAACTCAGAAACAGAAAGGTGACAAAAAATCAGAAATGAAGAAAGATGAAAGCTGCATTTTGTGTTTCTTTTTTACACAGCTAAGCTTAATCTAGGAAAATCTGGCATAGGCAAGCTTCTGGTGGCATCCAGCTGGCTATAGTCCTGTATGAGTGCTGACAAAGATGACACAGCTTCTGAAAAAGCGCTTTCTTCCATCCCTTCAACTTGTAGATAGTGGTGCAGGTGAGCTTTCTTTTTGTAGAGCCTCATGAACCACTCTCACAGGTCCATGAAGGCGGGCTTTACACATGTGTTATTTGCTAAAGCTAATAGTGAATGGGAATGGCCCACAGGAGGTACTGAGCACAGGCTGGTCTTCCAGCCTTCTTGGTTCCAGAAGACAATCTAGAGATGGCTTTAACCTTTCAATAGTTCTGCGGAGATCTGAAATCTGTACATTTCCTCTAACCATGAGGGCACAAGCGAGACAGAGACTATGTTTGGGGTCTGCCTGAATTAGCTGGTGATCTTTACTAAAGGCATCTGAAAACATCTGATCCAATCTTTGAGGAGGAATGCCAGTGTATAGAGAGGTGTCAGGCCTGACACAAGATCATGAAGTAGAGGAAAAGGAACTAAGTTCATGCTGATTTCTTTAAGGTCCATATTTAGGAACCCTTCAAATCTTGCAGTTTGTTAGGTTGAGCAGCAAATTTGCCACAATGTTGTTCATTGCGTCAAAGGGCTTCTCATGCCACTTTTAAAAAGCCCCGGCACTTGAAGTAACCAGACTCTTTGGCTTCACAGTTGTACCCAACTTTCCAGAATTCACCATGAGGTCAATTTTGCTGATGATGTCAAATAAAGATTGATTGTCAATGGGCAGCACACAGTCTGCATGCTCATTAAGTTCTGTCATTGCCAAGATGCCATTATAAGGTGAGGTTATGACATCATCCTCACGGAAGGATATATGGAAGTCACAAATCTGGGAATTCATCTTCAAGCATCTTTAAAAGATATGTACCAAGTCCAGATCCTGTTCCTCCTCCCATGGAACGTATTACAAAGAAACACTGCAAGCAATCACAGTGCTCTGCCGACTTTCTGAGTTTCTCCAAGATTTGTTCTTGGTAAAGACTGCCAAAAACTTTGTGACCCACAGTGCAATTATTTCCTGAGCCAGAAATATCAGTGATGAGCTGCTTGCTATCAAGCGCATCTCTCAATGGTCCCTGCAGAATTTCATTCACTACCCCTTCTTCCATTTCAAGACAGCTCGTGCTTTTAAAGAACATATTTTTCCCTTGGAAATACTGCCACCATCACCATCCACTCTGGTATTCACATTTCTAAAAAAAGCTGCTTATGGCCTCATCATAAATTCCTTTCTGGTTGACCACGGCATGCTCCCCCAGCACCAGGTCCCAGACAGCAGCAGATCTGGTTTCTACACTGACCAACCTGGATGACCACCGACCTGGACGACCACCACTGTGGCCTCTGCATCCCGCTCACCATAGCGTTCTATGAGAGGGCAGTCGTAAGTTGCGCTCAGTCCAGATCTTTTTATAAAAATGATTTAAGAAAACAGTCAAGTAAGTGTGCAATAATACTTCTGTTTCCATAGCTCAGAGCCAGTTCTAATATATTACTTAATCTGCAATGGTTGTGCTCTGAGGAGTCGCAATATCTAATGGGAACAAACATAGCTCCCCAAAAAACAAAAAATGAGCACTTCCAAAAACTTGAAAAAAGTATGTCTACCTTTGTATATTTTATATTGGATATTGTCTGGGTCTTTAAGCATTGGCAGAAAACAAACACAGCCAGGTTGTTTGTGATAGGAAGGGATTCTAGGAGGCACAGGGTGCAGGGGATAGCAAAAACATGAAAGGCATATTTTAGAATAAGTGCTTTTCTTCAGAAATCCTCAGTAAGAAGGAAGAGAATGGAAAAGTTGAGAATCCAAGTCAAGACAAACAGCAAACATGTGTTAAGTAGTTTCTATCCATTCAAAATAGTGCTGTAGAACACTTAATTTCTTTTTTTCTTTTTAAAAATTTTCTCATTAGTCACTTAAAACCAGTTACTTATAATTTTCTTTTTTGTTAAAAAAAAATCAGAACTTTATCAGTTAGAAATTTTACATTTATATTTCATTATTTCTCAACCTCAGCATTATTGGCATTTTGGACTGGATGATTTGTTGTTGGAGACTTTCCAGAGTATATTCGAATATTTATCACTGTCCTCTGCCCCCTAGGTGCCAGAAGCACCCTCCTCTCCCCTTCCAGTTGACAACCTAAAGTGTGTGCAGAATTCGCCAGATGTTTGCTGTGGAATGAGGTGAGTAAAATAGCTACCAGTTTAGAATCAGTCTATTTCTATATCAAATAAATTAATTTTTATAGGAGCATGCAGTTAAGTTTTTGTCCTATATGTGTAAAAATCATTTTTGCTATAATGTGTAATTAGCCATTTAACAAAATTTAGAGTCTGCACAATTAAATTATAGGATTCCCACTTGCAATGAGAGTGATCCAAAGAACATGCGACTGGTCTTTCCTTTATTGTTGAAAAGATTATTGGATTAATTGAGATTATCTTAATATATCCTTCCTGTAATCTGTGATCCTTCCTTTCAAACTACAGGCCTTATGCTTGGTTCATTGGTTTAACAGGTACTGACTCATGGATTAGCAAATGCATAGCACAATGCCAGTTGTTGAATGTGTTCAACAGAGCAGAACATTGGCTTAGGTGAGTGCAATTTCCACAATTTTCTGTTGAATCATTGGATACGTTTTAGACAAGAGGTTAAGAAAATGAGTGGGAGTCATTGAACATGGGTTTGAATCCTGGTCTTGCCACTTACTGACTTTGTGATTGTGACTAACTTATATATGAGGGGAACTAAAAAAAAAAAAATGGAAGTACTTTTTGATGGGGGGCGGGGTGACAGCGGGGGCGGCTTGTAATACAGGTTTCCCCTGCTAGTAAGTGTTCTGGGAATCCTTTGGCATCAGTGTACCAGCTAGTGTTGTTGTGAGAGTCTGCGTTCGGCTACAGTTAATTTTTGGGGGACAGTCTTTCAGTACATTCGCCTATTTAATGATGGGTAATTTACGAGAGTACCTGCCCACACTGTGCTGAGTGTTCAGTAGTTTTTGACCAAAAATGGCAGGACCTTCATGCCCTACCCTCTCTTTTTACCAGATCTCACCCCGAGCAACATTATTTTGTTTCCTCAATGAAAAAAGTACTCAAAGGGAAACATTTTCCATTGTGTAAGAGGTGAAACCAAAAATGGCAGAAGCACTAAAAAGCATCAAAATTGATGAGTTCAAAAACTGTTTTGAGCAGTGAAGAAAGCATCTCAATAGTTGTATTGCACCAAGGAGAGTACTTTGAAGGTGACTGAAGTTTAAACATGTAAGAATAAATGCACATTTTTTTTAATAAACGAAGTCTGGGTTTTTTTTGCTCTCCCCCTACACAGATCTATCTCCATGAGCCTCAATTTCTTCTTCATAAAGTGGGAATAGTAAGAGTTATGTATCTCATAAGAGTGTGATAAGGATTAAATCTGGTAATTAGTAACAGATTTTAGAACTAGTTACTGAAATGATAAATGATGACTACAATATTTAATATATCTGCTTTTAAATGTCTATTATGTCAGCTGAAATTACTCGTTTACTGTGTACTTATAGAAACTTATGATTAAAATAGAAATACTATAAACAATTGTATAATAATTTACAAACAAATAAGTAAATTATTTGTATATTTAAATGAATTTATGTATTATAAATTATGTTATAAATATAAAATCAAAAGCTTTATTAATAAATAATTAAAATATAGGTCTCCTTTAAATATTGTTAATGATTTTGTCATGATATTAAAATTCTATCTTGAAGTAAAATACTTAGGAATATTTGCAAAAGCAAAATTGGTGTTATCATTCTTGGAAACTGCTTTGAGAATTTTATTTTAGTGGACTGATTTTTAAAAATTCAATATGGCAAAGTTACATTAAAGTCCAGAGGAATTTTATGAATACTTCATTTTTCAGGATGAGCTTTTTGAGATCTTTTTCTCATATGCTGTTGGGATACTTATTATCTTGGATCCTAAAATTAGATAAAGAAAAGGTAACTGTTTTTGTGAAGAATTCTCGCAGTTTTAAAATTCTCTTTAATCTGAACAGTGTACCACTGAATAGGGCAAAAGATGAGATAAGAGCATACCCCATGAGACCTAATGCTAATCCTGCATTCCTAATCTCCTCAAGAGGAAGGTATTTTTTTTCTGCTTAAGACTTTAAAAAAGACTTACAAACATTTTCACTCTCTCTTCTATTTTAACATACTGGAGTAAATACTGACAGTTCCCTACGTCTCACACACACACACACAAATCTGAGGAGAAAAATATTAATAAATATGAATATATCTCTAATGAAATCAGAAGTTGAATGATATTTAAATTCAAGAAACATTAGCAGATGCATCAAAAATCAAACAAAGCCCAAAGTATAATGTTCTCTGAAGTAAGAAGCACACTCCCTAAGGAAAAACTTACCAGGAACAGGAACGGCATAATAAGATCCTGCCAGTACCCTCTAGTGGAATAGAGTTCCAAGATGCTAGCTGAGTCTAAATAAGAATCACCAAGAATCCGGACTCAGTGACTGACGCCTGTAACCCAGAACTTTGGGAGGCCTAGGTGAGAGGATTGCTTGAGCTCAGGGATTACAGACCAGCCTGAGCAACATAGTGAAACTTCGTCTCTACTACTACTACTACTACTACTACTACTACTACTACTACTACTACTACTAATTAGCAGGACATGATGGCACACGCCTGTAGTCCCAGCTATTCAGGAAGCTGAGGTGGGAAGATGACCTGAGCCCAGGAGTTTGAAGCTGTGGTGAGCCGTGATCGTACTACCACATTCCAGCCTGTACAACATAGTGAGATCTTGTCTCTAAAAAAAATGAAAGTGTGGTTTTAATTTGCATTTCTTTGATGACTGGTGAGGCTGAGTATTTTTTCATGTATCTGTTAGCTGCTCATATGTCTTCTTTTGAGAAGTTTCTAGTCTTATCTTTTGCCCACTTTGTAAATGGGGCTGTTTGTTTTTTCGGCATGTTTGAGTTCCTTGTAGATCCCAGATGTTAGGCCTTTGTCAGATACACAGTTGGCAAATATTTTTTCCCAGTCTGTGGGCTGTCTCCCTGCTCTCTCAGTGGTTTCTTTGGCTTTGCAGAAGCTTGTCAGTTTGACGAGTTCCCACTTGTCTATCTTATCCGTTATGGCATGGGCACTTGGAGTTTTGATCAGGAATTGGTTGCCAGTACAATTTCCATAAGGGTGTCTCTTGCATTTTATAAGATTCTTATAGTTTGAGATTTTACATACACTGAGATCCCACCTAACTCCAGTCAGGATGACCATGATCAATAACTCAAAAAGTAACAGATGCTAGAGAGGATGCGGTGAAAAGGGAGCACTTTTACACTGTTGGTGGGAGTGTAAACTAGTATAGTCTTTGTAGAAAAGTGTGGCAATTCCTAAAAGTTCTAAAAATCGACTTCCCATATGACCCCACAATCCTTCTACAGGGAATATACCTGGAGGAACTCAAATCACTCTATGAAAAAGATACCTGTACATTCATGTTTATTGCAGCATTATTTACAATAGCAAAAACATGGAACCAACTGTGCTGCCCATAGAAACTGGACTGGATAAAAAATGTGGTACATGTACACCATGGAATATTATGCACCCATAAATAATTTTTTTATTTTTATTTTTGTAGACACAATGTCTCGCTATGTTGCCTAGGCTGGGCTTAAACTCCTGGGCTCGCTGTCTCCTGGGCCTCCCAAATTGCTGGGATTACAGGCATGAGGTACCATGCCAAGCCATGTGTCCTTTGTACTTTATAAAGTTTTCATTAATATCTTTCTTTGCACTGTTTCTAATATGCTTTATCTTTGTGAGTCTTTTTTTTTTTTCACTTTATTTTCTGAGGTCTGCCAGTTCACATTTTATCTTCTATTGTCTGGATAAGTTAAAATCTTCATTTTTGGGCCGGGCTCGGTGGCTCAGCCTGTAATCCCGTGCCTTTGGGAGGCTGAGGTGAGTGGATTGCCTGAGCCCGCGGGTTCGAGACCCGCCTGGGCAAGCGAGACCTCATCTCTACAATAAATCAAAAAATTAGCCGGGCGT
>CAUYQG010260835.1:0-12352 GCA_963574415.1 Tarsius wallacei | reverse complement strand
TCTGTCGCCCAGACTGGAGTGCAGTGGCTGCTCCCGGCCACTACCGCAGCCTCGACCTGCTGGGCTCCGGCGATCTTTCCGCCTCAGCCTTCCAAGTAGCTGGAACTACAGGCGCGCGCTACCACGCCTGGCTACTTTTTTTATTTATTGTAGAGATGAGGTCTCACCAAGTTGCCCAGGCGGGTCTCGAACCCGCGGGCTCAGGCAATCCACTCACCTCAGCCTCCCAAGGCGTGGGATTACAGGCTGAGCCACCGAGCCCGGCTGATGTCCTTTTCTTAATGCATGGGAGGTACATGACTGTTTTAGATTCCTCTCTAACTTCATTAGCATTAGAGTGATTTGACCTTTTCAGTGTCACTTATTTCATGGTATACAAAATGTGGTTTTATTGATTTCTTTCTTTGATTTAGAAAAAGTTTAATATCTAGTAGAAGACATCTTTTAAAAAAGCAGATCATTTATTACAAACACTGCACTTACCATGTAGTAGATGCTGCTCTAAGCATGTGTTAAAATATTAACCACTTTAGTTAATTTGATGTTTGTAACAACTAAGAGGCAGATACTATTGTTCTTGTGATGAGGAAACTGAGACACCAAGGGGTCAGATCCTCATAGCCAGCAGGTAGCACAGCCAGCATCAGAACCGAAGGGTCACAGTGCTCTTTGTGACTTAAAAAAGGAATATTTTTAAAGAATAAAGGCATGGGAAAAGTTATTGTTTATGTCTCTTCCAAACGGTGTCCTACTATTTTCATAACACTTAAAGAAACAAGAGAGTGGCTTAGCTTGGTATACCTTCTTGGCAGTAATTACAGTGAGATACGACATGAGTGCTCTGTAAAATCAAATGATTATCCCATAGTACTCTGAAATTTTAATTAAGCACAAAGATTAGATTAAATACCTTTGTCTGTGTGTAGTTATTTATATGTGTTTTAATCCTATTTTTTTAAGGCAACACATCCCCTTCTTTATGGCTGAAGGATATTATCAAGAAAGAAGATATCTCTTTCCTCATAAGCACCTTTGAAGGTGGCGGTGGCCATGGCCGGCCCTCAGGCATCCTTGCTCAGCCAACCCTTTTCCACCTGCAGGGGCCGTTCAGCCTGCGAGCTGTGCTTTGCTGGCTGGACCTGCTCCTGGCTGCTCTGGAGTGTTACAACACGTTCCTTGGGGAGAAGACTGTGGAGACGCTGGAGGTCCTGGGTAGGTCACCTTCACGAACCACGTCAGCATGCCCAGCTCTGCCCAAGGTCCTGGGCAGATGGCTTGCTGCTCCATCGGAATTCCAGTTAACAGTGTGACAACAGGTGCTGTGCAGAGACCTCAGCCACATTCTTATGCAATCTCACAGGGAGGGGTGTGATGCAGGTGACAAAGCTGAGGCTACGCAGGCCTGTTCAGAGCCTCTCAATTCCTTGCCCTGGTCACAGGCTCTTGGGGACCTTTCGTAAAATAGCCTTTGGAGGTTTTCGTTTGTAGCAGCTTAAAGGACTTTTCCTGACAGGAGGTTCTCTGATCTCATTCCAAGTTACTGTGTAGTGTCTTTATTTTTCTGTTCTAAATGTTTCTGTGGAACGTTTTTGTGTTCCATAGCTTTTTTGTTGTCAGGTGGTAGCGATGGTGTTTGCAGGGGATGCGGTGCAAGGTGGGTTACTCCGTGTGCTCCTTAGTCCGAGCTGGGCAGGAGATGGGTAGCCCCATCCTTCTGGTGACCTCTGTGGGACCCGTGAAGGCAGGAGGCGGTGCTCAGGGGCAGGGCATCTGGAGCGCCCAGTCCTCTGGCAGGTGTGTTCTCTGCCTCAGGATCCCTAGCCAGTCTTGTTGTAAATCCTCTTTCCCATGACTGAACCTTGGACTTGCCACTCAATATGTTTTATTATTTGAATGATTTTTAGTTTAGAGCGTCCACTGGAGTGCTTGGTGGTGCTTTCCTAAAGGAACTGTCATTCTCAGCTTCTGTCAGAGATGGATAAGTCCTTGTAACGGGAGTTTGGGACTGAGGGACCAGGCATTCTTACTTTCAGCTTGAGGGTGGTAGAAGCTGGCTAGTGGGGCGTGTACAGTGTGTATGTTGTATGTGTTTGTATATAGGTGTGTGTGTACACACGCGCACGTGCAGGCTAGGGTTCAGACACACAGATTTTATATAGTTCTGAGAATGGGCTCAGCATGAGATGTTGCTCAGAAGGGTGGGTCAAAAAAGTAGTGACACCTTTTCCAGCACTGGTTAGTGTTAGTTGTTCAGTTGCAAATCATAACCTAAATTTATTGGTTTCAGAGACCTCATTTTGAACATTTAAACAAGAAAAAAAACACAGGAAGTAAAATACCCCCTCCTCTAATTGCATTCCCTAGTGATAAAAAACGAATAACAGTTTAGTATTTAATCTTCTAGACTTTTTCTATACACATAAAATTGTTTTTTGTATATATTTATTCTCATTTTGTGCTTAATGGAATTATTATGCTTGCTTTACTGTAATTTGCTTTTTAAAAAGAAACTGAACAAGCACACATTGGATGTCTTTCTGTGTCAGTATATACAGCTTGATATAGTTTAAATGGCTATATATTATTAAATTACATGACTGTATTACAGTTAAATAGTCTTCAAGCTGTTTTATTTATTTACCCCACGGACAGAGAAAGACATTAAAAACAATGTACCTTCTTTCACATTTTCAAGTTGACAAATACAGTTTTTCCTCTAGCTTTAAATAATTGAGAAGGTTATAATCTCTGGTATGTTTTAGCTGTTGACATTTTAAAATATATAAAACTGTTAACACTACTTTAAAAAAAGGAGTTCAATAGACCCTATATACTGTGTATAGTTCTGAGAATGGGCTCAGCATGAGATGCTGCTCAGAAGAATGGGTCAAAAAAGTAGTGAAATCTTTTCCCGCACTAGTTAGTGTTAGTTGTTCAGTTATAATTTCTGGTGTGTTTTAGCTGTTGACATTTAAAAATTTATAAAACTATTAACACTACTTTAAAAAAAGGAGTTCAGTAGACCCTATATACTGTAACAGTTTTATATTTAGCATCATCAGCTTTAAAAAATAGTTTCTTAGCCGGGCTCGGTGGCTCAGCCTGTAATGCTGCGCTTTGGGAGGCTGAGGTGAGTGGATTGCCAGAGCCCGCAGGTTTGAGACCCGCCTGGGCAAGCGAGACCTCATCTCTACAATAAATAAATAAAAAATTAGCCAGGCGTGGTAGCGCGCACCTGTAGTTCCAGCTACTTGGAAGGCTGAGACGGAAGGATCACCGGAGCCCAGCAGGTCGAGGCTGCAGTGGCCGGGAGTGGCCACTGCACTCCAGTCTGGGCGACAGAGTGAGACTCCAACTCAAAAAAAAAAAAAAAATAGTTTCTTGACTGGGTTCGGTGGCTCAGCCTGTAATCCCAGCACTTTGGAAGGCCAAGGCGAGTGGATTGCCTGAGCCTACAGGTTCGAGACCAGCCTGGGCTGCTTGGTGAGACCTTGTCTCTACAATGAAATAAAAAGTTAGCCAGGTGTGGTAGTGCGCTCCTGTAGTTCCGGCTACTTGGAAGACTGAGGTGGAAGGATCGCTGGAGCCCAGCAGGTCGATGCTGGGGTGGCTATGAGCGTGCCACTGCACTCCAGCCTGGGTGACAGAGTGAGACTCGAACTCCAAAAAACAAAAAATAGTTTCTTTATAGGAAATTTTGCAAAATCCCTTAGTTTATATTCTCATTCCATAACCCCCACATCATTTTATCCCAAAGTATTAAGTTTTTATGCTTAAGATTTTACTATAACCCTAGTAATTACTATAGCTCTAGTAATAGGTTTTACTATAACCCTTTCCAACAAAAGGGTCTACATGCTTAAAGATTTCTTTTGTGTCATCATTACATTTGTTCTTATGGCACATTACATTTTTTGCCACCACAATAACATAAATAGAATACAAATTTTCATAATCATTGTATATAAAAAGCAAAATTATATGGTTGGAATTCTATTTTTGTTTGTATAGATTTTAGTACTAAAAAAACTTGTTCGCATAAGTAAGTGCCATATTTGATTAATTCTGTAACGCACAATTTTCCACATTTAACATGCCTGTGGTTGGAATATGTCTTAACAGTTTGATGGTCTGTTGGATTCCAGGATATTTGATTATGAAAATGTAGTTCTTAATATATGGTCTCTCAATTCTTTGAATATATCAAAATACATCTGTTGTCAAAATTTTTGTTAATGATGTCAGTTGACAGTTTGATTGGCTTTTCTTACATTTTGTTGAAAACAGATAATTAGAAACCCTCAGAAAAGGATTTTTTACCTAGTCATTATCTTTCTTCACTTTTCCTGTGTCAGTAAATAACAGCTTGATGTAATTTAAGTGACCATGTATTATGAAGTTATGTGAATGTATTGCATATCTACGTGTATATACGCTTCTTGTGTACATGTATCGAAGTATCTTAAAATGTCCCTCTGGGGCTCTGAAGGGCTTTTCACCCTAGGGTAATAAAGTACAGTAAGACTAGGGAGAGATGAGCATGTGTCTGTCGCTGTCAAGTGGGAGGAAAGTCCTGGTAAGTGAGGCAAGAGGGGAAAGTGATGTAGCCTGAGTGTGTTTTCAGACAGTTGAGTTTTATGAAATAGCCCATTTGGGAATTGATCTGAAAATTGATTTCACAGGATGACGGGTGGCCATCCACACCCGCTTGGAAGGCCACTGTCATAGTTTGTCTCTGTGTTGTCTCTTTGAAGGACATTTAGGATTTTCTCTTTTTTTCCATTATTAAAAGCAATGCTAAGATGAACATTCTTATAAACACATCTTTGTAATTCTGCCATCATTCCATTAGGTTGAAATTTCAGTGCTGAATCAAAGCATCTGAGGTTTTTTTTTAACAGCTGATTGAAATTGGGATGCATTTATTTATTTTGAGTCAGAGTCTCACCCAGGCTGGAGTGCAGTGGCATGATTATGGCTGCTGAAGCCTCAACCTGCTGGGCTCAGGTAATCCTTCTACACCTCGGCCTTCCAAATATAGCTGGGACTACAGGCATGTGCCACCACTTCTGGCTAATTTTTAAAATTTATTGTAGAGATGAGGTTCCATGTTGCCCAGGCTGGTCTCAAACTCCTGGGCTCAGGCAGTCTCCTCACCTCAGCCTCTCAAAGTGCTGGGATTACAGGCATGAGCCATCATACCCAGCCAGATGCATATTTTTAAAGCATTTGGTATTAACTGCCAAATTGCCCTTTTAAATGATCATATTAATTTATATTTCCACAAGTAGTGGTTGAGAATCAAGACATGGCCTTCTATGAATGTGTTTTTATGAATTCTATTTGGGTTGTATTCATTTTGAAATGAAAAAGAAAAGTAAGTATCTTTCTGTTAAGCTTTTAATTGAACTGTTTTTTTCTTTTGAAAGTCTTTGAATTTTGCCTAAAAGTATATCACATCTATACTTAATAAAGCAATTTTATGTTACTCTTAGTGAAGTTGGAAGGAAGCATATATTAATATTTTAATATAATTATTTCTAGGTACTGAAGCACAGTCTTCACTTTTGAAGTCAGTAGCTTTCTTTTTAGAAAACATTGCCATGCAAGATATTAGCATGGTAGAAAAGTGCTTTGGAATTGGGGCAGTGGGTAGCAGACCCAGCCCTCACGAGGGAGAAAAGTACAACTACAGCAAATGCACCGTTGTGGTCCGGATTATGGAATTCACCACAACTCTGCTCAGCTCCTTTCCAGAAGGATGGAAGGTAGGCTTTTCTTCCTGCTGCTTTGTTAAGTTGAGGTCAGTACTTGGTACTGGCAAAATGATTGAAAAGTTCTTGTTGGCTTTTCTAGGACTTTATGTTGTCAGAAGAGTTATCTATTCTTATTTACTTTAATTGACAAATAAGGACCATATAATTGTAGTATACAGCATGGTGGTTTGATATGGTATACATTGTGGAATGACTAAAGAAGGTAATTAACATGTTCGTGACCTCACACAGATAACATTTTTTGTGATGAGAACATTTAAAATTTATTCTCTTAGCAGTTTTCAAGGATGCAATATGTTATTGTTAACTATAGTCACCATGATGTACAATCTATTCTTGAAAATAACAAAATTGCATGTCCTTTATATTTTCATTTTGTGAATAAAATACAGAATAGTTTTTTTCTAATTGTTTTATTTGAATGCTGCATTTTATGCTATGATCAAACAACTACCTTAGGAACCTGGCACTGGCAGATATTTGCAGATGTATCTGTGAGGCTTATTGTGTAAACACAAGTCAGTCTATCAAGGGATTCTATACTAAGTGGCTGCTGCAGGCCAGGCCCTGTTCTGGGCCCTGGGATACAGCAGTGCCCTGACCTAGGGGCTGGGAAGCTGTCCACAGGCACAGCCCCACTTGCCTGCTCACATCGAAGAATTTTTATCGAAACATGGCTGTGTGCCTCTGTTCACCTGTTGTCCACACTCTTTCATGCTGTGATGGGTCAGGAGTTGCTGCAGAGACCATCTGGCCCACAAACCATGTGGTGCTTTACTGTGCACCCCTGTACAGAGAAACTACTCACCCCTGCCCCTAGTTGGGCAGAAGTTCTCAACCTCATAGACTCTACACTCGGTGAAAATATAAATGCTGGTTGACAAAGTCTTTTTATTCAAATCATCTTTTACAGCTCCTGGAGAAGGATTTGTGTAACACAAACCTGATGGAACTCTTGGTGAAAACACTGTGTGAGCCTGTAGGTGTAGGTTTCAGTGTCGGTGATGTCCAGGTTATGAATCATCTTCCCAGTGTTTGTGTGAACCTGATGAAAGCACTGAAGAAGTCCCCGTACAAAGACATCCTGGTGGCCCACCTGAGGGAGAAAATAACAGTGCAGAGGTGGGCACTGAGGTCGTGCTCAGGGGTGCATTGTCCCAACTCTTGAGGTCCCAGTGCAGTATTGTGGTGCTTTTGTAGCTACTCCCATATCCTTAGGAAAGAGTCGCATCGGTGGGGTGGTTGGTGCCGTTGTTTGGAAATCATATTTAGCCAGGGACCTTCCTTGAACTAAGCGTGAGCGAGTTTCAAACATGGTTAGTGCCGTGCTTGATTTCCATGCCAGTTTAATATGTGTGGACCTAGTTTGGTGGCCTCTGTTTGCTTTCATAGTAGTGCACCCATTTTTTCTGTGTCTCCTGATAATTTAATGAGATCAGAACTCACCTGTTTTTTTCCTCCTGTTTTTCTCACATGGCCAGTGTTGAGGAACTTTATGCTATTGACTTGTACAGTCCTGATGCACACTTAGAGAGGACCAAGCTGGCTGCTGCCATGTCTGCCTGTAGACAGCTTCACAGAGCTGGGCTTCTGCATGTCATTTTACCACCTCAGGTAACTGTAGCCATTGTATTTCTCCATCTTTTCTAGCTTTAGTATGATAATTAGTGTATTTATGTATATTCTTTGTCAAATATTCTTTGCATATTGAGCATGCTGAAGTGGAAGTTACAGAAATACTTGCTTTAGACATGTAGATATTATCTGGAATTTAAATATAAAGGTAAATATAAAAATTTATAAATATAAAATAAACATACAATAAAGGACACTTGGATATTTCCAGGGCAGCCTTCTGAAAAACTTTAGGACCTGCTGTTGTGCCTTTGTGTCAAGATAGCACAAATGAAAAACACAGCATAGAAAGCAAGACTGAATGAAAACTTTTCTGAAAATTGGACAGCAGTTGTCAGTGCTGGCTAAAGTGGGCTTTTTAATTAATGGAAGAAGTGACACTGTATTTTTCTACACAATATCTTTTTGCCGGGTGTTTCAGTATTGCCTTTATTTTAGTCTGCAGATATGCATCATTCTTTTGGCACCAAACTTCTCTCCCTGGTTTATAAAGGCATTGTCCCTGGAGACGAGAGACAGCGTCTGCCTTCACTAGACCCCAGTTGTAAGCAACTGGCCAGTGGACTTCTGGAGTTGGCTTTTGCATTTGGAGGACAGGTAGGAAAGACAGCTCTCCAGTGATGGAAATATATAACTCATTTGCAGTCTCTCGAAACAGTGGGGTTTAGTTGGGTATGGTCTTCGCTGGAAGAGTATTGTAGTTGATTTGCATGAGCTTTCTTTCTAAAAACCATTTTCTCAACATTTTTGTTCTTTTTTTTGAGTTGACGTCTCACTCTGTCACCCAGGCCGGAGTGCAGTGGCGTGATCACAGCTATTGCAGCCTCAGCCTCCTGGGCTTAGGTGAACCTTCTGCCTTAGCCTCCCAAATAGCTGGGACTACAGGTGCGCCACCACACCCATCTAATTTTTTGATTTGATTGTAAAGACAAGGTCTCACTATGAGGCCTAGGCTGGAACATTTTAAAAAATAAACACAATAGAACAATACTCTTTTTAAATTGAGATTTTTCATCTCTTCTACCTTGTCTCCAAAAGAACTCAGGCAGAGAACGTTTTGTGATGACAGAGCTGAGCTTTGTTGAAAAGTGGCCTCGTCTATCTTTGGTGGTCCTTCAGATACGTGATGTGGGAGGCTCTGTGAAGAACAGTCCAAAACATCTTCCTGGCTCTCTAAACTGTGTGGAGACGGTCTCAAACAGTCCCTGTGTAACTGAGATCTGCAGCCAGTCCTCTGCACTCACTCCATTGCATCCTCCTTTCTCCAGTGGCAGAAACCTCTTCGTTGCCTCTTTGCCACCTAATGTAGACAGTCACATGTTTAGATTGTCTAAAAATATTCTCCCTTACTTGACTCTACCCTCAAAGCAGCAACAAGGTTTTCTGGACGTTTGGAAGAAATGTGGGTCAGGGAAGATTTCTTTCCCAGAAAGAAACCTAGAAAATGGAGGCTCGTTGGAATATATACAGTTTAAACTTGAACCCAGGCTTTGCATATCAGGCTCTCTTTAGACTGTACTATGTGATTTCCCAGTTGTCAGGTCCCCAGGGGTCTTTCTGTAACATTTGAAGATGTGCCCGGATTATAGCACTTCTCCTTTCTTCCTCACAGTGTGAGCACCTTGTGAGTCTTCTCCTGAATCCAGCAATGCTGTCCATGGCATCCTTAGCCAGCTCACAGAGAAGCATCATCAACTTCTCCCACGGAGAGTATTTCTATAGCTTGTTCTCAGAAACGATCAATACTGAATTGCTGAGAAATCTAGAGCTTGCTGTATTGGAGCTTATGAAATCATCAGTGGATAATCCCAAAATGGTAATGAAATTTCTTTTTATATAACACTTGTAAAAGGATTGCCATATTACTGAGATATTTCATTAAAACAAAACAAGATTTTTTCGTAGGAGTTTAAAAGCTCTTACTAATATTTAAAAACAAAATCAAAGAAACTGAAACATAACCTCTGTCAATAGTTAATGAATG
Organism: Tarsius wallacei; assembly: GCA_963574415.1. NCBI lineage: Eukaryota > Metazoa > Chordata > Mammalia > Primates > Tarsiidae > Tarsius > Tarsius wallacei. The sequence goes on along the minus strand of CAUYQG010260835.1, from coordinate 2,956 downwards.
TTAATGGTTGCGACATATTGATTATTTTTCCCATTGCCTCATATCTTTAAAATCTCTTGCCCCAGTATAAGATGCAGCTATGTAGGATGTTGACTTTTGCCAAGACGTGGTATTGGAGCTTACACTCCTCTCTTGGGACCCAGAGCTGGCTCTGCTCTCCACCAGCTGTGAGCTGGCTCCCAGCTCTGTAGACCTTTCTCTTTGTGGTCCCGATGCTGAGTCACCATGTCCTGCATGTTCTTGCTGTGTACCTTTCCCTTCTCACATTAATCTTTGGAGATCAGTATTTAAGATGTAGTTGACTTTGGTTTGCTAAATTTCGGGAAGTTTGAAATTTAACCTGCTCTGTAGACAGTCAAAAACTATTAACTGTTGGTAAGACCATTTTGCGGGAACTTTCCTAGTAAGTTGCGCTTTTATTCCAAATAGTGCTTGTCTGTTGTAGAGGAATATTTTGTGGTAGAGTGCACTAAGTTAGAAATAAAATTATAATGGCACAATTCTATGACACCCAGGCGCTTTAACATTTTGAGCTTGTAAACCATTCAGACTTCTGGTGGAGATGATAGGAAAAAATACATCTTTACCTCTACTTCTTTCCCAAATCCCTCTAAAATGATGAGAGGGGGGTTAAAAAAGCACCACCACCGCAGTGTCAAAGGATGCAGAAAAAAGAAAACTCCAAAGAGGAACAAAAGTTGTAAATCAAAAGGACAAGTGTGACAGACTTTGGCATTGGAGAGAGCAGTGCAGTGACACCTCAGCAGGGATTAGGTGGCTGCATGTGTGAGCCCCAGCAGGGTCGGGCTTGGGGAGCAGGTGTAGAGGGGAGGCTGAGAGGAGAGGACTGAGCGAAAACCAGTCCTCTCTTACAGGGCACCTGCCTCTTCCTCCCCACTTTAGGGGAAGGCCAGAGGTGGTGGTTCTCCGGAGAAGATAGATGTCTCTGGAATAGGCAACTCTGGCTTGGGTGTTATGATTCCTTCATGAAAACAGGGAAATTAAGTGAAACTCTATCTAAACTTTAGACTTTGAGGCTCTTGGCCCTTTATCCCGGAATACTGTCAGCTCAGTGTATACTCTTGGCAGGATATCAGAACAACCTGACAAGCCCTAAGAGAAAATAAAGATACAGACATCACTGCCAGCCAGGTCAGCATATAGCAAGCCTCACTGCCAGCTAGCCCCGCACACTGCACAGCGCTTCCAGTCAGGTCTTACCTGTGAGCCATTGCCAAGGATCTCAGGAATCTGAGCAAAGACACTCCAAAGGGGACAGCAGGAAAAAAGCAACTGAGGCAGAGACTACTTAGTGAGGCGGAAATGTAAGAAGAAAAACCTCAGAGAAGAGAGATGATATTGTATCCAATAAATAAGAATTGCTACTGAGTAAGAACAAAGGAGAACAGAAAAAACTCTTGGGAAATGAGCATAGGCATCAGAAGTTAAAAATGAAATGAATTTGGAGGATAAAATCAAGGAACTCTCACAGAGAGTAGAGTGGAGATACAAAACAGAAAATAGGAGAGAAGCAAGAAAGAGCCTTGGGTCTGGCGCTGGTCGGCAGAGGCAGGAGAAGACCTTCTCTGATGACACAGGTCAAGAGGATCCCCTTGAAGGAAGGTCTTGGTTTTTCAAATGGAGAAATGCCATGAGGTGTTCAGCACAGTGCATGTAAACAGGGCACATTTCTTGATAATTCAGAATCCTGGGGTTTCATCATGAGAAAAGATCCCCAAGTTTCCATAAGGGGAAAGAACAGCGGTGTGTAAAGGAATCAAGAAATTGAATGACATTTGTCTTCTCAGCAGCAGTGTGGATGCTGCAAGACTAGAAGCCGGATTTCCTCCACAATTCTCAAACGATGTCTTCAGCCTGGAGTTGTGAATCCAACCAGATAATCAGTTAGGTGTGAGAGTAGAATGCAGATGCCTCAGCCATGCCAGACCCCAAAGGAGTGTGGCTGCTGTGCATCTCTCCTCAGGAGGCTGCTGGATGGAGAGCAGGAAGGCAGTGAGCCAAGAGGGAGGAAGATGCTGGAGCCGTGCAACAGCCCCAGGGTAGGGAGGTGGATGGCGTCTCTGGACCTGGCACTGGCAGCGCAGAGTGGGAGCCTCGACCCTGCAGAGGTGGTGCAGATGGACTTCCTGAGAGGCTTAGGGGGACTGAGGCAGTTTAATTAATTTGGAGAACCTTGATGGCAAATTAACGATAGACACATTGAAAACAGCAAAGATAGCAAACAAAGGCCAACCTCAGGGAGAAGAAAATGTGCAAAATAGGGGAAAAGACTGAAAGTATACTTTTTGGAGCATCCATGAAAAATGTTTTTATTGTCAGTGACAGGAATATTGAACGTTACTCTAATGAAAATTAGTCTGTTATTTTGTTGGAAGGCTGATGAAACAGGAAGTGTGTGTCTGTGTGCCTATATATGCATGCATGTGCTTGTATAGACGTGTGTGATTGTGCATGTGTTTGCGTACATGTATGTGCTTGTGTGCATGCCTGTGCTTGTGTCAGAAGAGAGCTGATCCCTCCTCTAAATGGAGTTCCATCAAGAATGCCCTAAACTAAGAAAGCCAGGAGTGACTGGGCTTAGTGGCTCAGCCTGTAACCCAGCACTTTGGGAGGCTGAGGTGAGTGGATTGCCCGAGCCTGGGGGTTTGAGACCCATGCGGGCTACTTGGTGAGACCTCGTCTCTACGATGAATCAAAAACTAGCTGAGCGTGGTAGCACACACCTGTAGTTCCAGCTACTTGGAAGGTTGAGGTGGAAGGGTCGCCGGAGCCCAGCATGTCAAGGCTGTGGTGCCCGGGAGCGTGCCATTGCACTCCAGTCTGGGTGACAGAGTGAGACTCCAACTCAAAAAACGAAACAAAATAAAATAATAAAAAATAAATAGTTGGGCATGGTGGCACATGCCTGTAGTACCAGTTACTTGGGAGGGTGAGG
>CAUYQG010260823.1:0-43335 GCA_963574415.1 Tarsius wallacei | reverse complement strand
ACGCTACCACACCCGGCTAATTTTTTATTTATTGTAGAGATGAGGTCTCGCTTGCCCAGGCGGGTCTCGAACCCGCGGGCTCAGGCGATCCACTCACCTCAGCCTCCCAAGGCGCGGGATTACAGGCTGAGCCACCGAGCCCGGCTGAACAGCATTTTATATATGTGTATGTATATATTTTATATATGTATACACATATATATAATTACTTCAAGTCTTTTGGTGTAAGTAGTGAAGATGTTTGTATATATTTGTGTACTTAACTATCAAAACATTTATCATACCTTGTTTTAGTTTTTAAATTACCTACCTGTGTCCCTCACTAGACTATAACCTCTATAAGGCAGGATTTATGAATGTTATGTGTGTTAAAGAATCAAGGTATTTTTAAATCTCTGTATGTGCTTAAAATCTATTTAATGCATATTTACTAGGTACCAAATACCATTGTGGATGCTGGGGACACAATACTGAGACAGGGAGACAGGGAAAAGAAAAAACTACACAAACCAGAATAGATAAGGATTCTTACCTTCACTGAGAGATTTTAGCCAATGTCAGGTAAACATAACATTTCAGCTGTGAAAGTTTATGACTGGATGACTTGACCTAAATGAGGAGTGAAACACTCAGGCAATGGAGAGAGGTGGGAGTGAGGGTGAGGTAATGAATCCTCCAGCAGCAATCCATGAGGCAAGGAGGGAAAGGGAAATGGAGGGATGGAGAGACCACTTCCACATAGGGTCCTTCCCACTGGTAAAGTGTATCCCAGTGACTCTTAGGCTGCAACCAATCATAAGGTATAGAGCAAAAGACAAGACCTGTCTTCCCCTACACTTCCTTTTATGAGAGGAGGCACAGCTTTATGTGCCACAAACATTTATGAAGACACCAGGGGAATTACTACAGGTTCTTAATCTCTGAGCATTTAAATTGGCAGTGCAGTGTCCCCTGCATACTATTAAGGTAAGGCCTTTGTCATGAACAGCAACAGGGAAAATAAAGTAGAAAAGCAGAAATGAGAATGGAAAACAGTAACCGTAGTGTTTAAAAGAACAGTTTCTTTAAAAGAACATGTAATCCCAGCACTTTAGGATGCTGAGGTGGGAGGATCACTTGAGCCAAGGAATTTGAGGTTGTGGTGACCTGTGACTGCGATTCCAGCATGGGTGACAAAGTGAGAACCTGTCTCTAATAAAATAAAATAAAAATAAATGAACAGATTGTGGAGATAGACCACTTGGACTCAAACCTTAGATCTTCTCTCTACTAGATGTATAACCATGTACAATTTACTGAAACTCAGTGAGCATCAGTTGTCTCATCTGTAAAATGGGCTAATAACTGTACCAACCCCATAGGATTATTTGTTGAATAATGGAGTTAGTAGATGTAAAGAGCTTAACAGAGTGACTGGCACTGAGGAAATGGTATAGAATCATCTGATAAATAAACTAATATTGGTTTTATGTCCATGTTCACAAGGATGTGTGTGTGTGCACGCACACACTCTTTTGGGTATAAGGTAGAGCCAATTGGTTCTTCTCTTGATTTTCTGCTGGTTTTCAGGAGAAAACATTTAAGCTCTATACTCTAAATTGAGGGCAGGCTCACCTAAAACAAACACTAAAGAGAGGAAGATGCTAAAAGAGTGTCCTCACTAAGATGCAGAGCACTTTTCACTCACAGCCTTGACCTCGATGATTTTGTCACCTAAAACCATTCTAGTTTCAGGACTCCAGCTAGAATGCTTTTGAGAAATGATCTAATAAAAGAATTAAGAGAACTGTGGCCGAAGTGAGCCCTCTCAAATCGATCCTATAGAAGCGGCTGTCTTAGATGTTGTCAGGGGCCAGACACCGGATGCCCTCTTTCTCCAGGCATCTCAAAAATAGCCGTGGTGTAGACAGACAGAAACATGATGTCATGCCCGTAACAAAACTGGGATTCTTGAGATACGTGGCTGGGATTTTCTTCTGCCCTAGAAATGCGGCTAGAGATCTTGGATGCCTCCAGGACACCATTATTTTCCATTAGCCTAATAAGAAGTCACCATTCATTTATTATAATTTTGGTGTCCTTCCCATGTTGTTACTGGCACATTCTGTGCTTTACAACAATAAGAAACAAAAATATCCCCTGAGAAACCTCAGGTTACGTTTATTTGACTTTCCTTAAATTAAAATAAAAAAAATAAGGCCAGAAATGAAGTGGAGCTGCGAGCTGGCGTATTTTCCTGACTGAGTTCAAGGAGGCAGTCTGTGGTGAGGCCAGAGATGGGCAGGACTGACTGCCAGCAGGAAAACACAAGTAATGGTTTCTCCCAGTAACTATATGAATGTGGCTGAGTATGGAAATGGGCTGATCTGGTCTGGCATTGGGGCTTGGAGCCTCTGCCCTTCATTTCACAGAAAATGCAGGAAGTTTCTGGCACTTAGTGAATGCTCATAGCTGTGTGGGTTTGGTGATTTTCCTAACCTGTTTGCACAGTCTTTGAGGACTTTCCAAGTCCTGGGCATGGCTTTAAGTGAAAGTTGGTTTAATCTCGGGAGAACACAGTATATTATGATAACTTCTAGGCTTCATAAAATGAAGGCAGAATGAGGAGATATCCCAGGTTTGACTGGAATCATGCCAGTTTGTATTAGGAAAAGCTAGCTCCTCACAGCAAACCAGAACTCATATTTTTGGGGGTGGTGATACGAGGCTGCTAGAGGCGGGGAGGGGTCAGACTGTGGACTGAATCATGAAGCATGATCATGAAACATGCCTAAGGCGTTCACAAAAGAGAAGGTTAAACCCTTGAATCATCAGCCCTTTCAACACAGTTCATTATAACATAAGGGAAACTCTCCTGGAGGTTAAGGAAGAGAGAAATGTTGGTGAGGCGGGTGAGGAGGGTAGTGAACTCGACACAGAGGGGACTCGGAACCCTGACATCTCTCCTGCCTGTTCCACTTAGCAAACCAAATCTCTTATTCCTAGCAGCACCAGGACTGAGTTATATAGGCTTAAATCAGGATGGTTGATAGTCAAACCATACAACAGAAACAAAATATATCAGTTCTGAAAGGCAATAGCTAGCGATGGAGAATTTAAATCTTAGGTCCAAGCCACATGTGGGTTGTAGAAAGACATGTCATGTAAACAAGAGGATCAACTTTTTGAAATGGTCAAATACAGTCCCTGTGCCTGAAAGCCTGTGATAGTGGATCTCAAAAGCAGGGAATTCTGAATTCTGACTATAATCCCACCCTATCCTACTACACAGACTGAGGCTAGAATCTGGAAGCAAAGAAAAGATCGTTGGGTTGTTTAGCTTTTGCTACATAACAGACCACCCCCAACCTCTAAAACTGTAAACATTTATTACTTCTCATGATTCTTCAAGATTCATGATTCTCTGACTGGGAGGTTCTTCTGGTCAGAGATGGCTTGGCTGAGGCTGGGTGGTCTAGAATGGCCTCACTCACACATCTAGTAGTTGGTGCAGAGTTGACTAGGTCTATGGGGATGATTTCACCATGTGTCTCTCATCACCCAACAGGCTGGTTCAAGATCATTTCCATGCTATTGTCAAAATATTCTCAAGAGTGGCCAGAGAGGGCTAGCCCAATATGAATTCACTTTCTGAGATCAGCTTTGGTCTCATTGGCCACAGCAAATCACAGGAGGTGGAATGGGAAGACACTACCAAAGGCCACAGATAAAAAGAAAGAATGAATGAGTAGCCATTTTTTACAGTAAGCCACAAGTCCTCTCCCTTCAACCCATCCTGTTTGCTCCTGACAGAATCTGCTCCTCTGTCCTTTCATGATGACTGGCCTGAAATGCATTTACTAAAAAGGAATCTCCTCAACATGCATGACGAATACTCCGCGATTTTGGTATCGATAGTTAAGAAATTTCTCTCTTATGTCAAGGGTTGGATTAAATGAGGCTGGTCAGCATGCTCCTAACACTCACTTTTAAACAAAAAGGGCACACACTTTAGAGTTAAGACACAGGCTCAACAGTAAATTTATTTCCCATGGAGTAATTGCTGAAGCCACTGTTTTTCCAAGAAGAATTTTTCTGGGGTCTTTTGTTCTTTTGATTGAAACTTAATCAGCTTCTTGTTTGACAAAAATGACAGGCTGCGTGAAAGGGGAAACAGAGTTTGGGTTTTGCCAATCCTAATTCCTATCAAACATCAGAAGAAAATAAGCACTTTCTACATAATGTTCTCCACTTTGTGTTTTAGACTCAAATTTATCACTTAAAGAGAAAGGAAAAAAATAAAACATCCTAACTGTTTACACTTCAGGGAAAAAAATAAAAGAGACAGTTAACTCCTTCTTTCTAGGGTTTTTCACAGTATTTTTTAAGAAGCAAGACTATCTTGAGTTTGTTATTCAGTTTGCTGAGTTAGAGATATGGAGATGCAAAAGTTCCACAGATCATTTCCAGATGACATGTCCTAAAATCTGTCTGCGTTCTGTTACAAAAGACCTATTCTGAGTCAAAGTTTACTGTCTCCCAAGTCTCACCCAGAACTTGAATTCTGACCCCAAGCCCTCATGCTAAATTTCATAAAGAAAATGAACGTTTCTAGTTCTCTTACCGGAAAAGCAACAGATTTGGAATTGGAAAGCACATTCATTTTGGCCAGACATTCACTAGCTGGATGATCTTGGATAGATTAAATTCATTGTCTCTGATTCTGTTTCTGCATCTAAATTACTTCTCTATTGAAAGGGTGGCTGGGAGGCTTAAATTAGAGAATGGGTATCGATGTGCAGACCTAGGACCCAAAACTTAGTAAGTGCTTAGCAAATGTTAATTTTAATCAACTTTATTTTTTTGTTCAATTCTTCTCCATGTTGTTCCCATTTTCTCATTTTGGGAAAAATGCAGGCTAACATAGTCCCTTTGAATGAAAAGAAAAAAGCCATAATGTTTGTTTTCTGTGATAGAAAATATGGCAGATATTCAAAAGAGAGAGGCAGCTTTGGACCAGTTCCATGCCTTTGTTAGTGGCTAGTCATAGATAGATATGTAGGTCTGTATCAGCCAATGAATCAGATGAGGAAGCCTACCTTTCCATGACCCCATGACTAGCAAGTGGCAGAGCCTCAATTTGAGCCCTCGCAGTCCAATGTCAGGATTCATTTGCTTTTCTACTAACTTTAACTCCTTTCTAATATAAACTAATTTATTCATTCACTTATCCACTCATTGTTCAAAAATATTTTTGGAGAGCCTATGAATGACAAGCACCATGGTGAATATTGAATCACAGCAAAGCTGTTAGGAGTTCACAGAAAAGTAGGCAGTGAATTTTGTCTGGGGGAGATAGAAAGAATTGGACTCAAGTCTTGGACTTGTCATTTACATAAGTGTGATGTTCTGCATGTCAGTTGAGCTCTGTAAATTGCAGTCTTCACCTTTATTTTTTTGTAATGGAGTAGTGGAAGACTACCCATGGATTAATATGAGGACTGAAGTAATGCCATGTGTGAAAACACCTAACCTAGAGCCTACTATGTGGGAGCTACTAAAAAATGTTCTTGAAGAAATTTCACAAAAAGGGGAGGTCACTGTGCACAGGGATATTTCAAAGGATCTGGGAGGAGACAGAATTCAGGTTGAGAATAGGGGGTGGGGAGAGAACATGAGTAATCAAAGGATGGGACCTGAAGTAAACAGCTTAGATGCAGGAGCCAGTGACAAGCAGCTCTGAGAAGTACAGACTGGCCTTTAGGAGCCCTGACACTTATGACAATGGGGCCATGGGCAAGTTGCTAAACATCTGTGAACCTAAGTTTTTGCAACAGGATCACAGATGTGGTGATGCCTCCCTCCTAGAAGGTGTGGAGGTTAAACAAGGTCAATCATGAAAGCACCATGCTGATGCTACTGCAAGTGACATATACCAAATAAATTGTGACTAGTGTGTATGTTTATGACAGCAAGAAGATGATGCATGCTACAGGAATTGGTAGGTAGTTCATACTTTGTAGGGTTTTAGGGTCTCCAACAGGATCCAGATAGCATCCATGGCCCACTGGTAATTCTGATTTTCTCATGGCCTCAGCTAAGTACTTTTGACTCCAAGTCAAGGATCAAACTACCAGTATCTGCACAGGCTCTGTTTAATGCCGGGGTTGCCCTTAAAGTAACCTTTTATTCCCATACACACCAGAAACCTTGCTTTGCCAACTTGAAATGGGATTCCATCTCACAAAAATCCAGTTCATATTGAGAACTTAGAGTCACAGATACAAAGGAGGCACAAAGCTTAGAAAACTTAGAAAAGTACTTTTTCCTTTGATGCTCCTTAGAAAGTCTTACAGCCAGGGTTTGAGTTCAGGGCAAATCATTTCTAAATCAAAGTTGTCCTGATTCTCCCAAGAACAGCAAGTTATACTTGCCTCCACCATTCTGACACACATGATGCAATGCCTTTGTTTGTTTATGGGTATATCTCCTGAGATAGACTGAGATCTTCAAGAACAGTTTAACTCACCTGTGAATCCCAAGTCTGGTCAGAGTCAACTTTCTGTAGATAATGCCTGAACAAAATAATTAATAAATATAAACAATCCACCCCCAGAGCCTTGCTGTGACGTAAAGCTAGACTCTTCCAGGGGTAGTTGTTTCCCAGGATTCAGGCCCAGGAGATGGGCTCCCAGGCAAAAAGGAGAAATACAAACATACAAGCAGAAAAGAGCCCAGGATCTGGATATGTCCACAAAATAAAAAGTGGACAAGTCAGACAGCTTTAGGCCAATACCAACGGGAGAAATACTGAGTCTTTACAAAGAGCTAGGCCTTCTCCAGTGATCATCAAGGGAGACCAGGGCAGGAGTCCTAAGCCCAGCATACGCAGAGCACCAAATGTGGGGTGTGTGACAATAGGAGACCCAAGGAGTGTCCTCCTGTGCCTCTGTCTGCAACTGTGTTATAAAAGATGAAAATGGGAAAGGGAAGGAAACTGAAACAGGAGAGTTTGGGATTAGGGTATAAATTGACACTGGAAACTTGGGCAAATGGCACTGAATTCTAAGAGAATATTTTGATCATGTACCAAATAATCAGAATCACTTTTGCTTCTAGGAGAGATCTTGTGCATGCTAGTGAAATGTCAGGCCCTAATATTTCTATTTCTCCTTAAATAAGTGGTCACACAAGAAAAGTAAAAAAGGAAGAAGGAGAGGAAGAAAAGAAGGGAAGGAAAAAAAAGGGAGTGAGGGAAGGAAGAAAGGGGGAAAGGTGAATTTCCACAAAGTAAGATCCAGAGAAAAGAAAGAAATCACAGCAACTGAACCACTTTTCTCTTTTCTTTTTAATCTTACTTTAGATGTTCTCCTGGTAAAATCATTACAAAGGCCGTTTATTTTTAAAATTGAAAGATTGGGAAGAGTCATAATGAGATATTATGTGTAAAAGTTGCACATAAATTTCCTCTTGTCATATTTTGGGCTTCACTAACGCATCCCCTTGGCAGGACAGAGGGAAGTTGATCGCTTTAGTATAGATTGTGCGCGCCTCAGAAATATTGCCCTAGGAGAGAGCTCCTGGGTGGCTGACTTGGCTCCATGCTGATTTAGAAATTAGCTGGGCTTTTATTGGCCACACTAAATTGTTCTCAGGAAAAAAAAATACATTTTTATTACAGAACAAGGGGCAGATGATTGAAACAAGCCTGCCTTCCCCTCTGTTTGGAGCCGTGTTTTAGACTGTCAAGTATACCTTCTTCTCTGGGGTTCTCACTGTCGTTTAATGGGGGCATGCAATATCCACCAGTAAAGAAATTACCTTGTTTCTCTCAGTGTCCCCAGGGAATTCCTTATCCCTTAATAATGTTCTGTTTGAGTTCTCCTGAGTGCATGAGTGGGTAGGTATAATACTCTTATTGCAAAGGTCTGAAGGAAGGAGGAACTGGTAGCTGTCCTTAAAGAAGGGATCAGGAAGACAGCAAATCTGGCCTCTGAACATTGATTCCAGATCCGGGGCCCAAAAAACACACAACCACAACCGTCTATCAGGTGAAGTCCATGCAGGGGCCTTGCAGTAGATTTGCATGTGAGGCTGAACTAGTCAGTAGCAACTGTGGAAGCAAAGGGAATCATTCATTTGTGGATATCCCCCAAACCAACTCTGATCTGGTTTCCATCTCTGGAAGACCAGCCTGTCTCCTCTCTCTGACTCCACCTCTGCTTTGCCAGGCAGCTTCTGGTTCTTACTCAGTTCTGGCAAGGACTTTGGAGCATTCCCATGGAACTGCTCCCGGCTGCCCTCCCAGACAACTGCCCTCCTGACTTCAGTCCTTTGCTTAGAATCTGCTGAAGATATAGGTCCCATATCCCTCTTTCAGGAGAAATATTACATACATATGGATGGAAGCAGCTAGCAGATTTTATGGAAACTTTCTAAAGATTTACTTCACTTCTTGAAAGCTAAAAGCCAAACATACAATTTTATCCAAAGTAAATTAGTAGAGTAACACAGAGTAATTGGGATCTTTGAGAAATGGATTGTTCAGCCAACTGAACCACATCATTAACACTTCAAATGTGATCTGCCATTTTATTTTCTTAAATGCTACAAAAAATGTATAATTGTATCTTCCTGCATTAATATGCAGTATGATAGAGCCCTTATGATCTTGGACTGGAGGTTAAGTCAGAATTGAATATGATGTCATTGCTGTCACGTTCCAGACTTGTGATCTTGGGCAAACCATATACATTTTCTAATCCTGTTTCTTCATCTATAAGATGAGGATAATCACTGCCTTGCCACTGAGAATTTTATATATATCTAATTTAAATCTATCATCCATCTATCTCTATTGTACTCTACATTTGATGTACAATAAAAACTCATCAAATGTTAGCTGTTGTCATTGCCCAGCATCAACTCAGCACTCCTTAGCTGAAAGGTAGATTTATTTCCTCACAAGCTAAATTTTACAATACAGCCAAGTCTCACAAGAAGTTAGTGGTTGAGCTAAGACAGAAAACATAACTTTTGATTACTTATCCTCCTCCACTAAACTTCAGACCACACTGCCTCCTATTAAAATTAATTTCTTTTCCCTTTGGGTAGAGATTTAAATTTGTCGTGCCTCTCTAAGCCACTGGACCCCAAGCCCCATGCTTGATTGTTCCTTCGGGAAGCCAGAACTACTTGAGGTAATTAATCTACTACAGGAGCCCCTACCATGACTGGGAAGGAAACACCAAATTCTACTTGGTTTCTTACTAATTAGAAACAGAGAGAAGGAGAGAGAGAGTGAGACCACGGACGGGAAGGGGCTGAGCTAAGTGGGGTGTGGCCCACATGTGTTCCCAATCATGACCACACAATGAAAATGTTTTCTTTCTGGGGCAATCAGGAAAAATCTTGGAAAGATGAACTCCACCCCCCACCCCGCCTCTTCTGCATGTACAATAGTAACAATATCCTAAATTCAAAACTTTTTTTTCCAATCTTGGCACAATTTGGCTTCCAAAAGATTTGGGAAACATCCAGGGTCTGATGGTCTGTGCATGACCCTTTTCTCCAAGGGCTAAAGTATTTGTTCTATAATAACAAGGAAACACATATATGATGCAAACTGTGTGCCCAACTCTGTTCTAATTGCTTTGCAATATATTGACTAAAATTCAATCTCCTTTAACAACCCTTCAGTTTCACACTGTGATTATCTCCACTGAACAGATGAGGAAACTGGGGCAGAAAGAGATTTAGCAATTTGTCCAAAGTTAATCAGGGCAGAGGCAGGATTCATCCTCAGGCTGTGCTCATCATTATCATCCTCCACTCCTGCCATGTACCCCCATGATGTAGGCTAAAGACAGAGCAATAGATGTGGATCTGACCCAAGAATTGAAGATAGGAAGACACACAAACTAAAATGAGAACTACCAGAAAAAGAAGAGTACCAAAAGGCAACTGGGTACCAGTCCCTCTTTTGTGCTAGGGCTCTGCCTTTCTGGTTCTATACTTTCCCAGTTCTTGAACAAAACACCTGTCACTGTTGCCCTTGTTCATTCTGCTCCCATGTGCTCTTAACTTTGATTGACATCCAGACTTCATTCTCTTACACTCCTGACCTTGAATTCTGTTTCTAGCCAGTGCTTCCCCCAGGCCCTGACCTTCGCACCTTCAAGTCCGGCCAAGTACCCTGATCCTGGCTTCTAATTGCTCCCTTTGCTTAACTGTCTACTCGAATGTTTGGACCCTGAATTGGTCCTTGGCTCTGATTAATTGCAGCTTGGGGCTCAGCAGTGGGGTTTTGAAATCCTTCCCATACGCTAGAGTAGCCGGACTTGACCTCTGTTGGCTGAGTAATGGAGGATGCCATGCCCACTTGTTGAATATGGCGGTTGCTGTGAAACATACATCATGAAATGGTGCATATGTCACAGATGCAACTCTGCAAGTGGAAAGACCCTAGGAGCTGGTTGCCATCTGCTAAAAGGCAAGCATGGATGGATGGATAGATGGGTGGGTAATGTCTGACCTCTGATTCCTTTAAGGGTTAGATTTTTGGATAGTGATGTTCAGGGGCCTGGGGAAACCACCATTACAGGAACAGCTGGCTGAGCCGGCACGCTGGAGCAATTGATGGCCTTCTGGGGCAGAGATTAAGTTTAGGCCAGGAAGAAAGGCACAGGTCTGGGCTACAGAGCAGTGATTCAAAGATAATGGGTCTGCGCTGACTGAGGAGAAGGAAAAGAACTGTATAACCTATGAGAGACATTGATGGAGAAATTCCAGCGTGTAGTTCCCAATAAAGGCACACAGTTCAACTCAAAGGCCTGACCTTTCCCGTAAAAGTGAAGCATATTGGAAGATAAACTAATCTCTTAGAGGAGTAAAAAGCAGAGGCCTTGCACCCCAGATTATCTGGGCCCATACTTGGGTGTAAACTCATTAGAAATGACATGACGAGAGCACAGAGCAAGAGAAAGTATGCTCTTTATATATGCTGTCTGCCTATTATGTGTTTGGCTGCCTTGGATGTATTCATTGGCTTCCTAGATAGAGTTTTGAGAAATCATATACATATTATACATCGATCTATATTCTAAATTACATTAAAAAATCAACTCATTTAGCAATCACTCTATGAGGTTGTGATTATTATGATTTTCATTATCCAGTTTTGCAAACGAGGACATTGAAGCACAAATAGTGTCTGAGTTCACACAGCTAGTCTGGGCTTTTGAGTACTATTCACACTGCCATCATGCTAGCCTTGACAGTGACTGCCTCCCTACCTACCACGTATTCTATGCCCTGCTGCCCACCCACAAAGCCAAATTGAAGGGGAAGCCTATATACAAGCAGTACTGCCCAAAAGGGACAGTGATCGGCAACTGGTTTGCTGAGGTCTCTCCTGAAAGTTCATAATGGATTCACGGAGTGGGTAAATAATGGCAGAATGTGATATAGAGTTAGGGTGAAAATGCCAAGAGTTGACAATCAGGTCAGACACAGCTGTGTCTCATCAAAATTTCTGGGAAAGATAAAGCTTTGAGCCTGCCCAGAAGAGTGAAAGGATGGGCTCCTGCCCAGGGCAGAACAGAGGCCAAAGGCATCTTGTGGTATTCAAGAGGTGGAGGTTGTAGCTTTACCCTCTGGGTCTCAGTTCTGTGACTTGACTAAAATTTGCTCCCTGTCTTTGATGGTCATGTATATGATCATGTGAAAAATCAGTACTGACAAGTTTCTTTTCTGATTTAATTAAAACAATCCTTCACTAAAAGATGAGCTACCTATAAATGGAGATTATACCTGAGCTAGTATGTCTAAGACTAAAAGCACTGATAAATAGCAGTGATAGTAATAATAATTACTTTAATGTTTACCAGGTAACAAGCACTGTGCTTATACTTTATACGTATTGTCTCAGTTAATTATCATAAGCCTATAAAGTAAGCATGATTATTATTCACATTTCAAAGAAGAATAAATTGGGGTTTACAGAAGGTAAACCCCAATTTCTAAAAGCCATAAATATTTACTGAGTGTCTGCCATTCCAGTAACTTTCTAGGAGTTGGGATACATTAGTAAATAAAATAGACAAAGATCACTTTGCCTTAATGAAGATTATGTTCTAGTAGAGAAACCAGGAAAAAAAATAATAACCTTAAGAAATAAGTAATTTAGGTAGTATATTACAGCACTATTAGTGAACAGTGCTACGGGAATGGAATAAGAGATCTGGGTGGATCACATGTGTGACTTCATTTGACTTAACATGCTAAAAGGATATCTTTGGGTACCATTATGAGAAGAGTCAAAATCCTAATCTATAAGGTCTTATAAGGAAGTGGCAGAGCCAGAATTGAAGCCATTTTCTCCTCCTAAGCATTATATTATTTTCCCTCTAATTCTAAATGTTCTGAAGAATAAAAGGCTATTTCAAATCCTTTTCCATTCAATATGGTCTAGAATTGTTCTGTCTTTAATCTGATATGAGAAACCTTCATAGGCCTCTTTTCCTATTAAATTGTCTTCAAAATTCCAAAAAGAATGGTGAATATCAGTTAACATTAATGAATTAAAAGGTTTTCAATATTTGCCTGACACTGAACTAAGATTTTAAATGTTCACTCTAATTTGATCCCCACAACAAAGCTATGAGGTAATGATATAACTCTGAGCCTGTTGTGCAAACAAGGATGGGATACTTGGGAAGTTTCCTTACTTACCCAGGCTCCCAGGGAACTGCCCAGAAGACCTGCCTTGGGATAACAATGGCCTTTCAAGCAATTCCTCACTGAGAAAACTGCAAGCTCCTTAAGACCAGGAACCAAGTCACATGCTTCTCTTTATTAACTTCTGTTCCTGGGACAGTGTCCTGCACATGGAAAATTCTAGCATGTTTATATTGAATGATTGATTTCAGTTAACAATGATTTTTAAAATAGATATTAAGAGCACCAAGTACTACCTTAGAAGGTCATTTTAATTCCATTAAAAGCCACAAAGCAGTGTGTTCAATACAGAATTCTTGGATGCCATGGGATAATGAAATTTTGAGTGGGTCATGAATTTACATTTGCTGACCCATTGATGCATACTAGGTGGATTCAAATCACAATTCTGCCACTCCCTTCTAGAAGTTATTTACCCAACATGGGCCTCATTTTCTTCACGTATGGATGGAAATACTACTAAGGTAGCTGCAATTTTAAAATAATCTAATGCATACAAATTGTCTACACAATGCATGGTCCACGGTAGAAGTTCAAGAACCTGCCTTTTATAATAGTATAAGATTAGAATTCCTTTTCTTAGCTTGGGTATATTTGAACCAGACAGAGAGAAACACTGCTGGGAGACAGATAACCCACTATCGCCTAGGCCTTTAGAAATATGTGCTATAAAGATACAAGTGTGTTATGTAGTATTTGCCATGTATCAATTTCTGTGATGTCAGTATTTCCACCAGGGCCAATTTTGTTACCAAGGTGATGTCACTGAACATGGATTTGGGGAATATGTGTGCACCATTGGCTCTCACTAACTGGTTCCAGCTGGCTCCACTCACTCTTGCAGCTATCCCCCCCCTCCCCCCCCCCCCCCGCCCATGCTGGCCTTCCTTTTGCCAGTTCAGAATGTACCATCAGCCTAAGAGGTACAGGCTCAGCTTCCCCCTTGCTCCGCAGAGAGACTTCTCTTTACTGCCTGCATAGACAAGGTGATATTTACTTTACTTTAGTAAGCATATATTTTTAAATGCTCCAGTCTAGGCACTGCACATATTTTAATTCATTTGCTCATCCTTTGAGACTATGAGATTATTACTGCTACTTAATAGGCAAGGAAACTGAGAGCCAAAGAGGTTAAGTAACTTGTTTAGGGTCACACAGCTAGTAAATGGCAGAGCCAAAATTCCAGTTAAGTGGCTTGGCTCTCAGTTGATGCTCATATCCACTCTGCTGGCCAGACACAGAACTGTGGAGAGTCTGAGCCAGGTCACTGCCCAGATAATTCTACTGGTCATTCTCAAATCTCTCTGCTGGGTTAGGACAAGCATATGAATTTTTTGCTAACTGTTTCCTGCTTCTGTAAACCCATTCTATTCTGAGTTTGTTGTAATCCAGTCAGCATTAACAGGAGCCTAGAAAGTGCCTCACTTGCTTCTGCTTTTGGTGAACTTGTCTGATCACTGGGTCAGTCCTCCATTTTCAGTGCAGGAGTGAACACACCCTGGGAACCAGCAGCCCAAGGGCTGCACTATGACAAAACCTAGAGTGCCTGAGACTGAGGCTCTTTGATAAATATTGTTTTTGCATTACCCATGGAAGGTGCAGTTCCCAAGCCTTCCTTAGCTCGCCTTTCAGAGGCCTGAGCAGCAACCCCTGCTACGTCTGAGACTAAGTTTCCAAAGGTTGTCCTGGCAGCCAGAGCACAACAGCTGTTCAGCTATGCAATGATCCAGCAGCCCCAGAAGAGGAGGGGTACAGCAAAGCCTGATGCCCTGTGCCAAGCCCAGCACCCACCAGCTGCCTCCCTCCTACCTTCCATCAGAAGAGGAGCAGCATTAACCCTGTCAGCACCAGGGAGCAAAGACTTAAGAGAAGGAACTGGGTTTCCAGAGGCTAACTCACTTATTATTACACAGCTGGAGACTCAAGCTCATCCATCCCTTTTCACTTCTAGGATGCTTTACTATTATTGTGTCTCCTCTGGTCATGAAGCTGCTTTGCTGAGCATTATTTTCTTATCTTGTTTTTATACCATTCCTCCTTCTCTTTATCCAGCATCCTGCAAGCTATAGCCATCTATGTAGCAATCTAACCGGCAAGTTATAAAAAAAGAAAAAAACACACATTATAGCAAGTTAAGTGGATTTTAACATTTAAAGGAATCTGTAATGATTAGAAAGTCCGTTACTATGCCACTTCTCTATCTTTGCATAGAGTCATTAGCATTCTTGGCCACCAGAAAGCATGAGTAAAAACACAGTGAGACTCCCACTCTTTGACAGACAGAGAGATACTGATCCTATACCAAAAGGACGGAATGGAGACTTCTGGATTCCTAACCCCGGGATCCAATCCGGCAAAGCCATTTAGGGTGGGGCCTGGATCCCCAAGGACAAGAAGCTCTTAAGTGAAGCAGAAAACAAACAAAGCAACACAAATGCAGACGCAGACATGCATAAATAAAGCAGACAAATCCACATATGGGAAGGCTCCCCACCCCATTCCCAGGAGGCAGTCTCCCTGAGGCCTTACAGATGTCAGAGCAAAATATACTTGCATGCTCCAAGTTGTGCAAACCCAGTGCCCACTGTTATGCTTAGAAAAATGGAGTGGAGGGAGAAAAACATCTTTGATTTGAAGGACAGAAGACCCTCAGCCCATATCAACATGGCTGTGGTTTTACTATCATTTCATTGAGCTTTTCCCCCAGTGGGCTGTTTTAAAACCATTTTTCCAGCTGAAACTGAGTGGATACATTTTACAGCCTCAAGGGAGGTAGCACAGGACTGACTGGTCCCTGGTGGGTTGGAAGGGGGAGTTAAAAGAAGATAAAGACAGAGATCAGGGACAGGGTGTCTTCACTAACCTGTGTCTCTGCTTTAGTGAAGGTCATATTCACACAATAGTCAAATAATTGTCAGCTGTTAGTTTCCTAAAATTAATTGCAATTTAGTATTAAAGGGAAATTTTTAAAAAGAGACAAATATATAATTATACTTTATTGCACAAAATTATTTGATTTTTTTTATTGAGTTCTTATGTATGTGAACAAATATTTTAAATAAAAGTTGTAAACACAAGTTGTGTTTTATGTTTTATTGACTTTTCCATTTAACTTTTTAGTTTACATATTTTTCATGCTTTCAGAACCTTTGGAGTGACTAGTTTTTAATTGACACATGTTTTTCCAATGAGTGGAAAATTCCACCATTGACTAAGATATTCTCTTGCTACCAAATTTTTAGATTGTGTCCATAACCATATGTTCTCTACAGATCCAAGTTTTGGTTCAGGTAAATTATTTTTTTAAGACAAATTCTACTGAGAAAAGTGACTGAATAAAATAAAACTAATTATGTGACTTCGGTTACATATTGTCATGTTGCTTTCTATAAAAGCTTGGATTGAATTTTAAAGTAATATCCCCCTAAGGATGGGCCAAACTCACAGAAATTTTGCCAGTTCTGGATATCATTGGGGTTTAGTTGTTGTTGCTGTTGTTTGTTTTAAATTTAAACTCTTCTTCAGCACTTATTCATATGGTATCCAATATAATATTCATAACTTTTTTTTAAACAGCATTCATTACATTTGAGCCAACTCCACTTGATACATTCCAGAGGATTCCATCCAGATACAATGCATTGCGTACTAGCAGGGAAGGATGCTTTAAATTAAGATGATCTTTCCTGGTGGAACAGAGTGTGATGCTGCTGATTAAAAGACAATTACCATGTTGTTGAATGCCTGCTAGGCAGTTCTGAAGAACACTGCCAAGCCTCCCTAGTCTGATGAAGCAAGACTTGATGCTATAAATGTGGAAATCCTTCTAAAAAACTAACAAAAGAACATCTCTGTGGCTGCTTAGGGTTGCTTTCTCAAAAATGAACTATGAGTCTGGCAAGATAGTGATGCTTAGAGTTTTAGGGTCTTCTTTCTAGGACATTCTATATACATAGCACCATTATAGCTACTGCTGTTTCTACTACTTATAATAATAACAAGAGTTAATCTAAAGATATAAGAAAAAAACTAAAGTTTTTAGAAAAAAATTTCCTATTCTTACTCACTACTCAACACAACACTTCTGATACCAGTTATGTGAGAGTGATGTTTTGCCACACATCAGCCAAGCAATCCTGTGTGGACACCAGCTGGGTGTACTCTTATTCAACCCAATTCTGACGCTTTCTATCTGGAGACAGCATCACATCTCACAGGTTGAGGGTTGAGTCCCACAAGGTTGATCTTCACTTCAGATGCCAGTTACAAATAACGGGTCATCATCTATATCTCTGACCAACCAGCTATATATTTTGGTTTTCCACAATCTCCTTCTCGAGCTTAGTTAATTTGCAAGAGCAGCTCACAGAACTCAAGAAAACATTTTACTTATTTTTATAAGAAATTTTTACACTTTTTAAAATTTTTAAAAATTTACAACACTATCCATATTTATTATAAGAAATATTACAAATGATGTGAATGAACAGTTGGATGAAAGAGATGCACAGGATGAAGTCTGGGAGAAGGGGCATGGAGCTTCCATGCCATCTCAGGGCATACTGCCCTCCAGGGATCTCCACATGTTCGGTTATCTGAACAGCTATCCCATAGTTCAGAGACTTTTATGGAGGTTTTACTATGTAAGCATGATTGACCATTAACTTCATTTCCAGCCCTTCTTCTCTATCTAGAGAAAAGATTAGGCTGGAAGCCCCAAGTTTCTAATTTTGGCTTGGAATTTCTGGTGACTAGCCCCCATCCAGAAGTCCACCAAGAGTTGCCTTGTTAGAACAGAAGATGCTCCTATTAGCCAGGAAATTCCAAGGAATTCCAAGGTATTCTGTGTAAGAAACCAGAGTCAGAGAATTAATATTAAAACAAAAGACTGTTCTATTACCACTATTGCTCAGGAAATTGCATGGATTTTAGGAGCTCTATGTCAGGAAGTGTAGTGAGAAACTAAATTTATATTTCTCATTATATGCCTATATTGTAGGTAATATTTATTGAGTGCTAACTACATGCTAAAACGTGTGCTAAGCACTCGAGTATAGATGCTCTCATTTAGTCCTCATAACACTATTACACTCACTTAAGGAGTGATGAAACAAAAGCATACTAAGCCTAAAAAACTTGCTCAGGGCCACACAGCTTGTTCATGGATGCAAACCTAGGCCATCTTATTTCTGAGCCTTTGCTCTCCTCCACTATACTATAGCTTACTTCTTTTAAGAAACTTTCAGTTTATGTCTCCATTTTTACCTTCCTTCTTCTTTCTTCCTCAGTCAAATTACTGAGGATAAGGTGGAATGCCATGATGCCTTATGAATTTTTTCCACCTTTATCAGTCAGCTATAAATTTATCACTGGCCTTGGCATCTCAGGTTATTCCTCTGTCAGAAGGAGACTTCGCCTACTTAGACATTCCCTTCACTATCTGGGCAGGTTTTGACTCCTTTCTCTGTTTGAAATTATTTGAATCTATCATAGAAACAAAGAACAGAGTACCATATGTTCTCACTCATAAGTGGACCTTGAACAATTACCATAATACCATAAGAAAGGAATTGGCAGTAGTGGGAAATTGCCAGGGGGTGGGGGTGGGGGTTGGGATTGGTAGTTGAGGGAAACTGCCAGTGGAGCGAGGGGCACACCTCACCAACAAGGGAAACTGCATAATGAACATTTGTATACCTAACCCTGAATTGTACCCCACATCTTTAAAATTTAAAAAAAAATTAAATTTTACAAAAGAAATTATTTGACTCGGGAACCAATTCAACTTTAAAGCTTTCTGTATGTTGTCTCTTACAGAAAAGTCACCAGATCCTTTTATAAAAAGAATGAAAAACTTCTAGTGGCTCACGCTGGCATACTTGATTTCTTCCCAATGATGTGCTTATGAGACTGTCTCCTTGACACACACATGACAGATACTATCACCAGATAGTAGCCAATGATTGAGGTCCAATCCAAACTCCACCCTTCTGCCAACTGGCCCCCATAAGCATACATCACTGTTGCAGCACTAGTTAGAGCAACCATTCCTCTAACTCGCTTTTAATCCCTGGTAATAAGAGTATGAGAAACTACACTATATTTTCAGGAAATTTATAAAACATTTATCAGACTAAAGAGGGTCTTGGGTAAAGCTATCACAACTTATTTTCGATTAAAATATAAGAAAAACATGTCAAACGTGTCAAGTTAGATACATTTGTAGCTTTGTTTTGTTTCATTCATTTATGAGATAAATGAAAATTCAGTTATTTCATTTCTTAGACATCAGAGATATATTTCAAAGACTTAACTTTTCTCAAAAGCTGTTATTTCAATCAAATGTACATGAAAACACATCAGAAAATGAACAAACTAGGTAATTTACTGGTTGACTTCCTCCTGTTAGTATTTTTCAACATGGGGTCAGTGCAGCAGAAATCACTAGGTAATTGGTTCGGTGCCGATTCCTGATTTTATTCCAGGCATACCAAAACAGAATTTCTGGAATAGAAGTTTAGGAATCACAGACTTCATATTTCCCTTGGTTAATCTTATTGACATTCACTGCTCTGGCATTTCCCCTCAAGTTGCCAGGCTTGGAAGAACTGCATGTGTTTCCCCTCAAGTTGCCAGGCTCAGAAGAACTGCATGCAGACTGAATTGCCAGAAAAATACAAGCTGACCTGGCACCAATTCCCCTTCTAAACTCTGGACAGATTTCTGCCCCATTCTGGACCTTCCTAACTTCCCCACACTTTCCATAAAATTCACTTAAGTCAGGAGAGTGTATGAGTAGATTAGCTATGACACAAAAGACTTCTAAGGGTCTGAACATACTACTGAATAAAGATTTCTATGAATGATCTCAAACACCCCTGCTGGTCTTCTCCTTTCAGGATAAAGATGAAGGAATAATAAGAATTTAGCTCCTTAGGTCCAGAGAGAAGAACCACTGCTGGGAGAGACACAGAAGAGTGAAAGAAAGGTTAGAGAGAATTTAAAGACCACCTGACTGGCTCTCTGGAAGAAGCAGCAGGTCTCTTCTCTTTCCTGGAGTTATGTTTCCTCATAGGGAAGTAGAGTAGACTTAAATGAAACTTTTAGGATCATCCTTGATCTCGACTATCCTGTACTACAACCCCCTTTATTGTATTAAGGCCTCTTAGGATATGGATGCCAATTATTTATTTAGAAAATGTCATCACAGTAATTGTAAGAGATCTCTGAGCTCTTTGATTTGTTTAGCCTTTGTATCAGAGGCATACAAGGCAGGACAATTGCTATAATTCTGATTCCTTAACATGGGGAAATCCTGCCTATCTTGTATGCATCCAGTTCCTAATCCCATTGGAAGGATGTTCAATAATCTAGTTCAATAGCACTTGTAATTAGTTATACTCATTTATCTTTTTATTCATTCATTTGCCAATTTTTTACTGAGTATCTACTATATGGAGCACAAATATTCTCCTCATTGTTGGGGAAAAACGTGATAAACAACTGATACAGTCCCTGCCTACATAGAGCTTATGGTCTGATGGGGGAGTGTATAAGTAAACATGCTCTTTAAAGATGGAATGAGGGATATGATAAGATAATACAGTCTCAGAAAAGGGAGCCAACTCTAAGAACAAAGAAAGCAAGAACTAGAGACAAGGGAACTTGTCGGGTGTCTTTGGCAACTATCCAGGTAAGAGTGGCATCCCTGAGCATGAGGAACCATTGATCTCCTTTGATGTCTTTTGCTCATTTTTCTTTCTAAGTATTGTAGGTTAGGTAGAGCCTAATCACTCATTTCTGCTAATGGGTTGTAACTAATTAATCAGTGGACACAAAGCCAAATGTGAAACAGAATACATCACTTGCTAGTAAAGCTGGGTCTCCTCTCTTTCACTCCAGTTTGAACCCATCCACTCCGCTCTAGAGAAGGCAGTAGAAAATAAAGGATTCTTCTAAAGTAAAGTCACATCTAACCTTATATTATGGACACAATTTTTCATGCCTTCTGTGTCCATGCCCTTTGGCTGTGTCCTCATAGAAGACTCTGGACTTAGCCTCATGTTCTACATTAAACAGTAGAATGTGTGGGGAGTAATGGTATGCTAGATTTGAGCTGCCTCAAGAAGCCCTCAAGAAACTTGTGCTTGTTTTTCTATACTCTCTTGAAATTGCTGCTATCTTGTGAAAAAGTCTGGGCTGCATTGTTGGAGGATGAGAAACCATGAAGAATATAGCCAGTTGTCCATCTAGGTCATCTAAGACCAACCTCAACCATTCGTACTGCCAATCATGTGAAACAGTCCATCCAAGATGAGCAGAGTTACCCACCTGACCCACAGTTGACCACTGATACATCAGTGAGCAGAGATAAAAATCAGAAGAGCCACCTGGTTGATCTACAGACTTGTGAATGATAAATGTTATTGTTTTAAGCCACTGGGTTTTGATGTGGCTTGTTACATAGCAATATCAATTAGATATTGGTAAGAGATTCAAAAAATAGAGACCAGACCAAAAAAGAACAGATACTGCTACTCTCATTGCTATGACTTTGTGACTTACTATTATGGCACAGTTTATACCGGGTTCGCTCTGGCTTAATCAACCCTCAAAAGGAAGAGAAGGGATCAGAGAGAAAGGTCAAATATTTCTTTTGATACTTCTAGAGTCAAGGTCTGAGGCAAGATCTTACTTGGAGGAAGAACTTCTTTCTTATATGTACTAAAGTCACTTACCTACATTCTTAACTTCTTCATGAAAAATCTATTAACTACTCCTCAGATAAAACACATTTTGGAGAATATATTAAGCTCATATAAGGGCTATGCATTGACTAGAACAAAATAACAAAAACCAAAACAACTACCATCACCAACATCAACAAAACATAGAAACACCCACAAAGCAAAGCTTAACTAATAGACATTACATCTTATTTCTTTATTTCTCCCCTAAACCAGTATCCATGCTTGAGTGTAAGAAAATATATATAAAAACAAGCTGTCAGGAATCTGAAATAGTCAATGCCTAGAGGAAAATATTTCTGCTAAATTTTTGATGGAGCCCTGGGAGAGCCAGAGAGGGTCCCAAGCTAAGAGAGGTTGGCCGCTGGCTGGGAGCGCAACCTGACGCTCCCTTCCCTTTTCACAAAGAAAGTTTTGTTTGGATTATGGGGCATGGTGAGTGACTCCTTACCCATGGGGATATGCTGTGTTCTGGAGGAACATCTGGACTGCCAGTTCAAGACAGGCTGAAACCCTATCCTGACCAGAGCTGCACCAATCAGTCAGGTGTAGGTGTATTTTTCCAGGATGTCCAAAGCCACATTTTACCCGGAGAAACAGGATTTTGTCCATAGAAGTCTTATTCCAAAGGGCAAACAATCCTCCTTGGTTCCCATGAAGGGTATGTTTACTGAGGCTTCATGCCCAAAGAATCAAATTCAGAGACTGAAAGCATATCCTCCACACATCCTTCTTCAAAGTGTTAGAAACCCTCACCAACAAAATCTCTATTCTCACTCCATGCCATTCCCACCTTGTGTTTATAATGCAGTTCCAAAAGATTCATCCATCACATTAGCTGAACGACTGCATTTTTACATCCCCCGTTTTTTCTTCTTTCCAGGACATTTCCCTTAACATTGTCAGATTCTTTACTTCTTACCCCACATTGATATTGTTCTAATGTAAATATTAACACTTTTATTCTTATCAATATTTGCACTTAAAGAGCCCTTAACTGCTAGAGGAGGGATGGGGCATACCTCATCAACAAGGGTACCTGCATAATCAACGTTTGTGTACCTAACCCTGAATTGTACCTCACATCTTTATAATTAAAAAAAATTTAAAGTAACTTTACATGGATCAGCTTAATTTGATGCTATTGATAAATTAGTAAGAAACTTAAATATTATTATTATTATTATTATTTTGCAGTTACTGTGATTAGTTCAGAGGTAGGGCATATAACCAAATTATTGTTAGTGAAATTCAAGAGGATGTCATGTGACTTCTAACACAAAAAAGACCTCTCATTCACCCTTCCAAAAAACATTTTCTGAATAAACTAGGTGTCTGGTCATGGCTAGAATTAAGAGATATTGATGGAGAGAAAGCATACACTCCAACCTCAACATGCTTGCATTGAAGGAGACAGAGCTATAAACAAAAAATTAGAATAGTGAGTGCTTTATTAGAGATATTGATGAATTGCAATGAAAGCAGAGAGTGGAAAACTATCCTGGGTCCATGTTTGAAGAAAAGATAGATGGGGAATCATTTCAGTGTGTAGAAACATCAAGATACAGCTCCAAAATGATAGTGTGAGCCTCAGAGTTTTCTGGCTTCCCATTGTCTTCAGTCACTCCTTTCCTAGATCTTCTGATTTCTCAAGTAGTTTGGGTCTGTTCTTGAGGAATCTCCTTTTCTGATTAGGTCAGATAATTTTTTGATCAGATCTTGATTTACTAATATGCAAATGTCTAGGGGCCCATATGAGAAATATTCTAATAATCTGACCAAATAATGCCTGTTCAAAGAATGAATAGGAAGGAGAATATTTTAACATCAAATGCAAGATTACTAAACAGAGAGAACTATAAAAATAAACATAAACATTGCAAATAATAATCTAATAATAAATTAATATAAATATATAGGAGATCTTAGTAATTTACTGAGCTGACTTTGAACTTTAAGAAATTCTACTACAATAGTAATAAAAAACAAAGCAGAGGTAATAATATTAATGGTTTTGAATGGGTAGGTATTGGAACCGGAATCACAAAAATGGAGGTAGATGCTGGAACTTACGAAAACATAGGTTAATCAAACTTTTCATTGATTTTATAGAGTTAAACAAATATTTATTGAGTATCAACTAAGTGCCATGAACTGGCAATTGATACTTGAATTGGTAATAATAAACTGAGCTGGAAAGTAAACCACTGAAAGTTATTTTTTTTAATGGAAAACTCTAATTTCAGGCCACGATATTTACACTGAACTCTACATTAACAAAGAACCTTTGCTATTTACTTGACTTAGGCACCATATTTGCATTTTCAATAATTTCGTGCTATCGTTTATTAATAAAATATGTCTTATCTTACATGGTCATATCTGAGTACTGGAAAAAGTTCATTGCCATAAAGGGCCCTTGGCATTCTCTCAATTTTGCATGTAATGTGTTTGACATAAGAGCACTTATGTGCATAGTGTGATCTTGAGCTCATCTTCCATCTATTTATCATTAAAACTCAGATTTTGAAGACAGCGAATACTAAACTACCATTCTGATTGGATTTATTACTTGCTTAGGAAAGTTATTTAATTTTTCGAAACTTCCATTTCCTTATCTCTAAAACGGAGAACTAATGTTCAGCTATTAGAACAACTAAATAAGGTTATTTCTTAAAATAGACAGTACAGTTCTTGGGAAGGCCTCAATGAGAACTGAATGAGTGAGTAAATAAATGATATAAAGTAAACAAGACAGAAAAAAAGGGTGACTAGGTTTATTTATTCTCTTTCTCTCTCTCTCTCTCTTCTTTTTTTGAAATCATTTCTCACTGCAGAAAAATGTTAGGTACATTATAGGCAGGAAAGAATAGACGTCATAAAATTAATGGTATATTCTTAATTCTGGCTAATTTATTTTAACAAAAGTTGTACATTAAAATTATTACATAATTTAAATTGTGTGTCAAAATATACTCGTTCATAACAATGACTTTATTTTTTCAGGGTATAGTGTGTGCATATAGCTTATTTACGTATTTAGATATATTTCCTATATATAATCAGAATTTGAATTACTGAGCCAGTTTTTAGATTAATAGTTTATAGCCAAATTGTTTCTCAATAAATTTGCTAGTTTTATCTATGAAAAGACCAATTTGCCTGTATCTTCTTTAAATTATTTCTTAGGTCAAAGGAATATCTATGTCTTAACAAAAATTGCTTAATCATTTACATCAATTCACTAAGACTAATCATTTTTGTCTAATGTAGCTGGACTTACTATTTTTTAACCATACTTTAAATACATTTCTTTGATAAAAACACTTGAATTCAGTTATCATACAGAAAATATGTAACATTTGCAGCAAAATTTTAAAGCAATAGTCACCGATGTTCCAACTGGCACCTTAATGACTATGAATCTTTTTTAATTGAAATGTTTTATAACATTAAATATAATAAATATAATAAAACATTTCAATACCTACTTTTATGCTAAGCTTCAAGGAAACTTCAAGGAAACAGAGAAAGTGTGCAAGAAGATCCAATATTTGTATAATTTTTCACAACTTTACAAAATGCTATTATGTCATCTTTCACATCCATAAGCCATTCTTTTGCACCTTGTGGAGCTATACAGTAATACTACAGGTGCCACAGAATCACTTATTCTTAAGGTCTTCGTGTACTCTTCTGAGCCTGTTCTTCCCTCAGGGGAGGGCAAACTTCTCTAGCTTTGGAAATGAGTAGGTCTTAGGTCTTAGCTTCCCCTTGTTCAGAAACAGAACACAAAATAATAAGAAAAGTGACCTTTGCAATTGTCTTTCTCAAAGGAAGCTGAGTCACTGTCTGTAACGTGGTGAAAAAAATAATTCTATTATATTGAGAATTAGCACCATAGCTTCTCCCATTGAGGAAGTTGTTCTTGCGAAAAATACCTTCAGAGCCAGCTGGGAGTGGATAAGCCGGACTGTGGTAGGTTGATTGCAAAAACAACACAAATACTTCCCCTCCCTGTACCTACTTTCCTTGCAATGTGACTTTGTATCTCTTCCCATCAAGAGGCAGAGTCTATTTGTCAACTGTTAAATCCGAACTGGTGTTGAGACTGGCTTTGGCAATCGAATATTGTGGAAGTACATTCTACCATACAGGCTAGGTTCCAAAGGCTTCTCACATCCATGCTTGCTCTCTTGAAATCCTGCTCTGCCATATGAATCAGCCTGGACTACAGTATTGGTTAATGTCCAGTCCATGTCCCAAGCACATGCATTTCCATAGCCAGCATTCAACCAACCATGCCACTGAGGATATTTTAGACCAGCCAACCTCTAGCTGACCCACTATCTGACTACAAAAGTGAGCAAAGTCAGCTGAGATAGATTGAGCCCAACCTAGAACCACCCAACTGACAGATATAATAGTAAGTAATGATAAGTTATTATTTTTAACTCCCTAAATTTTGGAGTGATTTATTACTCAGCATTAGTTAGCAGATACACGCATAAGCAGG
Organism: Tarsius wallacei; assembly: GCA_963574415.1. Taxonomy (NCBI): domain Eukaryota; kingdom Metazoa; phylum Chordata; class Mammalia; order Primates; family Tarsiidae; genus Tarsius; species Tarsius wallacei. The sequence goes on along the minus strand of CAUYQG010260823.1, from coordinate 17,355 downwards.
GTTATCAGTAAGTATCAGGTTATCAAAGCCTGTGCGAAGCTACTCTGCAAGCACAGGAAGGGAACCATATGTTTTCTGTAGCTGACAGTGCGCTCCGAGGGCAAGAGACGTGAAGAAAAGGGAAGAGGATGAAAGAGAAGATCTGAGAAAATGGGGAATATATGTGATTGTATATGGGAGGGCCAGGGACTCTCCGTGGTGACAGGGTGTCCAAAGGGTATTTAAGAATGATGAGTTATTATGTTGCCACAACATGAGCATTCATTCACTTTGCCTCCAAATTTTCAACAGTGCAACACAAGAGATCTTGTTGCTGTTTATGAAAACAACAGAGAGAACCGGGCATTTCTACTGGGTAAAGTGATGTTACGTAAGGATAGCAGCATGCTTGGAAGTCAAAGCCTGGAATGCTGAGTCAGCCATAGGAGCATGACTCTCATTTTCACCCTATCATGAGGAGCTCTCACAAGAAATACTAAAGAGTGTTCAGACTTTGATGGACCATTAAATCCATAAGGTTGGAAGAAAGGAGGCTCAGTCATATTTAGCTTTATCTCCAGTGGAACAGGAGATATCTGAATGGTAATTCCTCTCACATAAAGGGTAAAGGGAATGTATTGACACCAAGTGTACACCTAAGCCTTATCTCATGAAATTGTCACAGTTGTACAATACAAAGAAGGTATTGGTTATCTATGTTATGTTTAAGCAAATTTCAGAGACATTAAGGAACATACTGAATTTCACACAGCTGGTGAGGGATAAATGGCATTTTAAGTCCAGGTTTGCTTGACCTGAGCCCAATAATCTTCCGATTCCACCATGACTGCCAGAAACATTGATCCGTACATCAGGTGTATCCACCAGCTGTTTTGTTTGTTATTGCTGAAATTTAAGTATAACACCTCCCTTAGCAACTGAAAAGGCCCTTAGCTACCTGCAGTGTTTAACAACACTTTCTACATAAACAGTTTATGAAGGTTTTATCTTATAGCATAGCGGGTTAATGACAGATTTTATCTGAAATGATGCAATAGAAAGAATGCTGGGATTGTGACCTGAAGGCTGCCTGGGAGGAGGCTGGTCAGGTGTACTCTCTTGGGGACACAAATGCTCTAGATGGCTGAGACTTTTTTTTCACTTGAGCATGGAGTGTAGAATTAGTTCACATACACAACCTCTAAGAGTCAAATACAGGTTTTCTGAAACCATGGTATCCAACTCTCTTTTTTAGAACTCCAGTTTCAATGGAAGTTTCCCAGAGGCCACTGCAAATGGCAAGAGGAAGAATAATGCAATTAATAACAACAACAATAACAAAGCTAATATTTGTATAGCAGCACTAAGCAATGTTCTAAGGATTTTGTGTTTTGTAACACGTTTAATCATGTTTTATCCTTAGGAGATATATTATAACATTATTGATAGCCCCATTTTATAGATGAGTAAACTGTGTCACAGAAGGGTTAAGGAACTTAATCAAGGTTTTACAGTAAGTGGTCCACCAGGATTTCTTTTTTATAGGTAGTTTAGTTCCATTGACCATGCTCTTAGCCACCATAGCATACTATTTTTCAGTTGGAGAGAGTGTTTTGTAAATTGTGCACGCATAGACATACCCCCTTTATATCTTCATAGGACTAGTATATTGGACTAGTAGGACTCACAGGGTACAATTGCAAAACAACTTCATTTTCCCCCACATTTGTTCTTTCAACATGTCGCATGGGGTGGGACATTTCCTTAACCCTGAATGAACTCCTGGGCAGACCACACAGCTTTCCTATTCCCCCTGAGATAAGCAATGGAACTCCAGACACTTCAGCTGTCTAAAACAGTCTCTGTTCTTTGATGAATACACCCAGTCCATTGTAATATGTGAAACTCTGAACTTTACTTGAAGTTGAAGCTTCTTGTCTCACTTGAACCTGCAGCAGGTTAGACATTCACTGATGGGGGCAGAGTGACTTGGTCATATTTTACTCTGCCATATCTCTCCATCCACTACCACACTCTGGTGTTGTTTTCTGGATCTCCTGGTTGAGGTAAGGAGGGAAGAGAGACGAAGGTTCGAACCTACCTTAATTGATGAGCAGCCATATATATTTGGTTTCCTCTAGCCATGGCAGTTATTTAAAATTAACTCTACTCTTCTGAAATGTTTTTGTGGGGTTTTTACCTGCAGATAATTGATGTAGGTTATATATATTCTGACTGGCCTTGTAAGGAAGCCCTGCACCCCAGAATTACTTACCAGGTTATCTGGAGGGGGGCCCTTCAACTTGAATAGAACATATATATCACTAACCTCTAACTAAAAACTTCCCACCCATCAATGATAAATGTGCAAATTCTAATGAGAATATAGCATTTTCTTCATTTACCAATGCAGTTATTAGCAGTATTTGTGATTTTTGTCACCAACGAAATTATAGTTTCACATTACAATGCAAGTGTGAAGATATTTCAAAATGTTGTTTATGTTTATCACTGATTCAAAATTATGAAAATTATGGTAGTTACTACGACCGATGCTATATCTGATTATTTAATGTGTTATGAATTTTGAAGTATTTTGATAGCCTACCTAAATAGAAGCAGTTTCCTTTGCAAGTCTATGATTTAAACTTAAATACTGCAATCTGAGAAGGGGTCATCTGTAGTCAAAGACAGTTGAAAGAGTCTCTAGCACAAAATACCCTGATTCTGAGTTTCTCCTCTATTGTATACTGCCTCTGCTATGTCCTATTTTCTTTCCAGGCAGTCATCTTGGGCAAAGTCCCTTTAAAGTGATAAAGGCTAGTTCTTTCTCTTCTGCTCACATGGCTGAAATCTGCATGGGAAACATGCATCCTTAACAGTCCTCGGCAGCAGTACAGGTACTTCCTAGCCATAGCCCCGAATCCACCGACTGTTCAGGTCTGCTAGTCTGCTGGTATGCATTAGCAGGACGCACTGGCTGTGCATGTGTGGAAGTGCTCTTGGAACAATTGGTAAATAATTTCTGCTCTAAGCTCCTCAAAAACCCTCTGCCAGTGCTCTTGTCTCCCGCGTCTCCTCTCAGGGTCTCCAGACCTCCCACTATTTCGGAACCTAAGGGTAAATACTTGGCAAAACAGGACTCTGCAGGAGCCCACTCCAATTGCACAGCTGATTTCAGTTCTCATTTGTCAGTGTTCAGGCCTCACTGGTCACTGGAACTCTTTGAAATATCCACCCTATTCACTGTATCCAAAGGAAGCAATCTAGCTCCCTAATTGAGTCTCTACAATCTCTTTCACTAGACTTCAGGCAAGAGGGCCACATCTCCTACTCCTTTTTGGAACAGGAATAGAAAAAATACTCCAAATATTCTTTTTAATCTACCACATCAATCTTTTAGTACCTTTCAGGTGGCTTTTGAACCGTGTATATTGAGGGTCCATATTAAATGTTCATTCATTGAAATTACTGCTTGACAACCATTTCCTACACACACACACACACACACACACACACACACACACACACACTCACATGCATGTATACACCCCTACCTTTGCTTGGCTACAAGTAGTTCCCATGGAGAATACTTCTGAACTACAGATTTTTCAACACTGGCATTTGGAAAAGCCTCAAATCTGAAGGCAGAGAAAACTAATAGCCCAAGGTCCCCAATCTAAAGATAGATCCACTAATCCTGAGCTGGTCCTACTTTGTATAGCCCTGCACTGCCTCATCCACAAATGAGGCTGGACCTCCTGCCTCTCCTGTTTCTACATTCCCTGCTCCCTGGCTGGCTCCCTCCAGGTACAAGTCTCAGACTCTGCCCGATCTGTGTTACAAAACAGACATGGAAAATTAAACTGGAATACCATGTACTGATATCCTGGATGGCCAGTCTATCTCTCTCATGTCCTGGTGCCATTTTAAAGAAAAAGAAAAATTCTAGAACATGGAATAAATGGAGAGAAACCTCCTGCTTTATTTGTTGCTAATGTGTCAGTGTTTTATTTTGTGGGTTTGACTCTTAAAGGGCAGGCCATTGTCTTGTTACTCTCTGGTATTTAACAGGGTCTGCCTTCAGTGTCTCAGCCAGACTCTCCTTCGACAGTAAACAGCCACTTATTGCCTTTTATACCACCAAGAAAATGAAATTACTCCTTGAGGAGTTCAGCAGCTCTCGGCTGCTGTCGAAAGGGCGCTGTGTTTGTTTGGCTGCAAGGCACCACACAGCCCAAGCTTATTTAAAATTAGCTTCCTCATAAATCACTTGCACAATGAAGTGCCTGCCTCTGCCCTCTGACATATTTGTGTCTCTGTTTATTTTTAATGATGACATGGCTTTTTCTGTCTCCATTTGGCTCCTTATTCTCCATATTCCCAAACACTAAATTCTGTGCCAAAAGTACAGAATCTAAGAAACTGTGGGGAAGAAAGATTTATTTTTCTACCAGCACACAAAGGTAATGGGGAAACTGAGTTAGCCCTGGAGGCATATCTGTAGGAATTTGCCTCCTTCCTACCTTGATCAGGTTATTATATCCTAAAAATGTACTTTTGTGAAATAAGAGAGTGATAGCAGTGTTCTGTAAATTGATATGGATTTGGTTACACAGGTGTATGTGTGTACAAAGCTTAGTAAATGTACATTTACTTAAGATTTCTGTGTTTCCTTACTGGCAAACTTTTACATTAAAAAGAAATATAAACAAACAAAGAGCTATTGTAATATATATGCAGAACTATTTAGGAGGTAATGTATAGGCATCCATAATGTACTTTGAAATACATTAAAACTTTGATAACTTAATTGATGAGTAGTGGGAAACATATATGATAAGAAAGTAATGTAAAATGTTAATGGTAAAATATTGGTGGTAGGCATAAGGCTGTTTCCTGAAAAATGATTTCATTCTTATTTTGCTGCATGTTTAGATTTTTTTTACAATAAAATACTGGAATAAATGCTTCTTTGGGAAGCCTGGTGGAATCCTTGGGGGATCAAGAGGGCTGCAGCTTCTAAAATTCTATATTCCACCCAAATTTCATTTTCAAAAATCTATGTAAACTTCAACATTTTACAGTAGAAAGGAAAAAATTATCCTTCACCCCAAGAAAAGTCCAAACTATAGAATGTTCTAAGACACAGGACAATTTCATTAGTTAGACATGTAGGTACCTTCTTCAACTTAAAATGACATATGATTAAAAGTTTATGACAACTCTCCAATCCATCACATAAAACACAAATAAAGAACAGCAAAGGGCATACCATGACCAAAATATGTATATGAAGAATTCAAAGACCTGTAAGTCAATTAGGCCTGAACAGAGAAAGTTCAGCATTGGCAAATTCATAATTTACTATGGCAAACAGAAAGATTACTGAGAAAAAACTGAATCCAGAGGAAAACTAAGGAATTTCTCTGTTTATTAGTGCTACCACTTTGAGGCAAATTGAATATTTTTTATTGCCTCATCACAACATTTGGAGACTTCGACTCTCAGAAAATAAATGGAGAATTAGGACATGAGCTCTTTTATACAGATTGCCATGGTACACCCCAAAATGGCAACATTTTGGCAAGAATGTTGTCAGAAAACTCACGGTAACAGAACTTTCCAGAGAGAGGAGTTTGTCATGAATTTCTCTCTTTAGAGTGTCAGTGGAGTTGAAAAGGCAACCTCTGTGCAGCAGTGCTCAACTGTATGAAAACTGATTAGGTATTGGAAATTATTATAGTTGTTGTGCAAGTAAATTGTCCTCTGGGGCAGGAAGTATACTCCTTCCATGGAAGAGGGCGGAGAACTGAACAGCAAGCTAATCAATAATAATATCCAAAAAAGAGGATTTTGTTTGTTTGTTTCTTTCCACAAATGGAGATTATATACCCACTAATTGACAAACACCAGCTCTTGAAAATTCCCTCTCATTCGTGGATAAACTAAAAGCATATAAAAATATATTTAATTGGATATAAAAATATACCTATTAAATAATATTTATAGAAAGGTGTAACAAAAAGATATGACATAAAAGGATAAGACAAAATTTCAAAGAATATGACATCAAACGCTGCATTTAGAAGAATCAACAATGCAATAGAATACAATGCAATAGAAGAATCAATACTGTTTGAACATAAAATGTAGATGTACAATTTTAGAAGTTCTCAAAGTACATTGATGGAAAAAACAAAGAGAGAGAAACAGGATGCAACCTATAGATGTGAACGTATTCCTGAGGAAGTACACAAACAGTTGGAAAGGAAACAACAAAATTAATAAATAAATGAGTTAGATAAAATATCTTAGAGTACATTGCCAGGAGTTCATAACATTTCAGGGAAGCTGATGAAGAGGAGCCAAGTGTGGGTCTATGCACAACAGCCTTACAAAATAGGTTCAGAGGTTAAGAAAACTAGGTTTGGAAGGTTTTGGTAACTGAACCGAAGCCAAGCTCTGGAATGGGCTCTCCACCTTTTATTATATGGCTCGGAAATCAGAAATATGAAGTCTGTGTTATTATTTGGAAATGCTGAAGTGCTGTAAGTGACCATTTTGAGACTCAGCTACCCTAAGTTGTCACCTGTCTCTGAAGTTTTTTGTTTTTTAATGTCTTTTCCCCATTGGCAGGGAACAACTAAAAATTTTTATTTGCTCCATTTTATTTCTCTATTTCTCTTTGCCACAACATTAATGAGCTGCCTTGTTGGGCACTTTCATATAGGTCCCTCCCTGACTAAAAATGCACAGAATCCATTAGTACAGATAGACAATTTCAACATTATGTGTGAAGTACAATGTTAAGTTGTTGAGAGAAACAGAAATAGAAATAGAGAAAGAAAAAAGGAGACACAACAAAAAATTCTTTTTTGTGTTTTATATACTACTTTTTCTTATACTTTACCCATATATTTATCATTTTCTTTGTTTTTGCTTCTTGCATCTCTCACCTCACAAATGGTAAAATTTTATATTTTTCATTGGTAGCATCTTTTGTTGATAAACTGTCTCTGTCAATCTTGGTCTTAAAATACCTTTATTTTACCCTAATTCTTGAAAGATATTTTCTCTAGGTATGAAATTATAGGCGTTTGTTGTAGTTGTTGTTTTCAATCACATTATTATTTTTTTTCTGGTTTTCATTGTAGTTGAGAAGCCAACTGTCAGTAAATTCTATTTGTTTAAAGATAATCTCTCTTTTATTCTCTTCCTCCTTTTAGGTTTTTTTTTTTTTTTGTATTTTCTTTTCTTCAGAATCAGTATGATGTGCCTAAATATTTTTTATTCTCACTTGAGATTTTTGGGGGGAGGTTTCTTTTATGTGTGTGTGTGTGTGTGTGTGTGTGTGTGTGTGTGTGTATGAGTGTCTTTCTTCGTTATGAAAACTTCTGAGTCATTATCTCTTCAAACAGATGTTTTATGCTCTCTCTTCTTTTGTTTCTGGTGTTCCTATTAAATATATGCTAGAATGTATATATGTATCTTCTATATCTGCACTCTTCAGTATGTTAGCTTCTAGCCACATGCAGATTTTTTTAGTTAAACTTAATTAAGTAAAATTAAATAGAATTAAACAGTCAGTTCTTTAGTCTCAATAGCCACATAGCAAATACTCAACAGCTACATGTGTATCATGGTTACTATATCAGACAGGACAGATATAGAATATTTTTATCATTGCAGGATTTACTATTATACACTACTTTATATGTTTGTATTCTTCTATATTTTCTGCTTTTTGTTTTTTCATTCATCATTTTGCATAAACTTCTAACCTATCTTTTAAATAATTCTCAATCAACTCAACCTAACTTGCTGTTAAACCTATCCATTCTGTTATTTTACTTCAGTTCTAGAATGTATGTTTGATTTTTTTTGAACCTCACTTTTTATGCTGGTTGGTTCCCTGCCAACAGTTTAAAGTTTGACTTTCATCTTAATGAATATGTTGAGCAGAGTGGTTGTATAGTCTGTCTGGCAATCGTATTATTTAGACTTTATTAGGTCTGTTCCTACACTGACTGTATTTACTTTTTTTCAAGTGGCATTTTATCTCTTCATGTATCCAGTTATCTCCGATTGTGTGCTGAACATTGTTTTAAAACATTTTTGTTAGCTCTTTGAAGCTTTTAAAACATAAAAGATAAACATATTTATATATTTTTTTTTTTGAGTTGGAGACTCACTCCAGACAGGAGTGCAGTGGCACACTCCCGGCCACTGCAACCCCGACCTGCTGGGCTCCAGCAATCCTTCCACCTCAGCCTTCCAAGTAGCTGGAACTACAGGTGTGCACTATCATGCCTGGCTAATTTTTTTGATTTTATTGTAGAGATGAGGTCTCACCACGTTGCCCAGGCAGGTCTCGAACCTGCGGGATCAGGTAATCCACTCACCTCAGCCTCCCAAAGTGCTGGGATTACTGGCTGAGCCACCGAGCCCAGCTCATATTTATACTTTATGCACCTAGTTTACTTTATCTCAGAAAAAGAGTTTGTACAACTAACTCAGTCCATTATTAATGGAAGTAAAATTGCCCATCATTACTTAAAAGTCTTTGCCCTTGAGGTATAATGATCAATGCCAGAACCCTCATTTATTTATTCCAATTTAGTTCAGAGACTTTATGTAAATACAGCTCCTTGTGTTTTGCCAAATGCTCCATTGAGATAATCTCTACCCATTACAAAAGTCTGTTGGAGATTTAAAATTCATTCATTCATTTTTTTACTTAAGTTTCAGGAATTAAATGAGTACGTACTGTGATCAGAACAGTGATGCACACGGTAGATATGGTGATTACACATGAAATGTACACTCTAGTGGAAAAAGCAGACAAAAGGACGAGAAGAAATAAGAAATAAAGCATTTCCACATGGTATTACCATAAAAAAAAGTGAAAGGGTTGTAAGATTGAGAGGAAGAATAATAGACAGTGAGTGTGAAACCTACTTTATATTATCAAGGACAGCCTCAGTAAGGTGAAGTTTAAAGTTAAATCTGATAAATGATGGGGAAAAAGCAATGAGTAGAATGGCTTGGCAATAAGTGATATGGTTAAAGAGGAAGGCATAGAGTTCAGCAGAAGCTGAACATGTGGATTCTGTGTCTGTCACTGGTTTCTGTGGCTCTACAAATGGGCTTTCTGTCTGCCTTGCCATAAAGAAGGGGCCAGATAGTAACATTTAAACAAATTCTGTAGGAGCATAAACCTGTCGATCATCATTTTTTGGGAAACAAGACAGAAGGAAACATGGTATAAAATTAGGAATAACAAGACAACAACTACATGGGGAGTTTTAATCCTGAATCTGCAACCAATTATTTTGTGAAATTGAAAAAAGTTCTTTAATTTTTCTGAGCCCATGTAAAATGAAAGTATAGTCCTATGTGATCTATAAGATTCTTTTCATTTATGAACGTCATAGAAGTATTTTGCTTCTATTTTTTTAGGAGACATTTTCTGTTGGTTGACATATTTTAGTGGAATTTTTCTCTATATTTTGCTATGGTCTAGGAAGGCTTTATAATTATATATGATATCCTTCTGTATTGCAAGACACTGGTTTCATAGAGTATTTTTTTATCTTATTCAGCAACATGGGAAATGTCCCCAGATCCCAAAGTCATATACCCAATATAAAAAAATTTGGAAATGCTGTCACATGTCTATGAAGTTAAAATAAGATAGGATGCTGTGCAAAGGCTATAATAAACACTCCCAAAAAAGGTCTTGTCAAGTATGATATGAGACTCTTTCACTTAAAAGCACGAACATAATAACACAAGAATGGCACATCATTTGTGGAATGAAGATAAATTGGTACTCAGAGAAAATTTCATAACCTTAATGTGTATTTTTGAATGAAAGAAAAATAACAAATTAATGACATGTTCATTAAAGTCAAAGTTGAAAAGACAAGCAAACTAAATCATCACCTCAAATGTACAGAAGGTACTATAAACAGAAGAGCAAAAATAAGGAAATGGGAAATCATAAACAATAGAGAAAATTATCAGAAACAAAAGTTCAGTTTTCAAAATTATTAATAAAACAGACACACCCTGGAAGACTGGCTAAGGAAAGAGAGAAGGCAGAAATAATAAATATAAGAAATTTGCACAAACAATAAACACTTATTTAAAGCTATTACATAACCACAGAAATGCAATAAATTAACAATATATAAGAACATTTTATAGTACTTAACAAAAAATAGCATTGACTTATGAAGAAATAGAAACTACAAGATGCCAATCATTAATTAATCTGTACCTTTTTCACCCTACAAGATAGTTTTACAAACGGCTAATTAAATTTTCAAAACAAAAATTTTTATTTTCTAAAAATTATTTTAGGGACTATAAAAAATATACCTTAACAAATTTTCTGAAAATAATGTAACTTTTATATCAAAAACCAGGAAAAAAAGGCAGAATGAGAAAGCTTATTGCAGTCAATGTTATGCAGAAACATGGATGCAAATATTCTAAATTAATAGCAAGATATAACCAGGCTCGATGGCTCAGCCTGTAATCCTGCGCTTTGGGAGGCTGAGGTGAGTGGATTGCCTGAGCCCGCGGGTTCGAGATCTGCCTGGGTAACTTGGTGAGACCTCAACTCTACAATAAATCAAAAAACTAGCCGGATGTAGTAGCGCACACCTGTAGTTCCAGCTACTTGGAAGGCTGAGGCTGAAGGATCGCCAGAGCCCAGTAGGTCGAGGCTGCGGTGGCCGGGAGCGTGCCACTGCACTCCAGTCTGGGTGACAGAGTGAGAGTCCAACTCAAAAAAAAAAAAAATAGCAAGATATTTTCACATCCATCAAACACACATAAATTAAATTCCTACCACCTCAAAGTGCCACTGAACTTACAGAAAACCTGGAACATTCATACATTGCAAACGGGAATGTAAATGGTATAAGCATTTTGGAAAGAGCTTTGACAGCATCTAGTAAAGTTGAAATGCACCTATATTGTGAATCTGTAGATTTATATTTAGGTATATGTCATAGAAAAACCCACACATATAAACGTGTTCATTGAAGCATTAATATGATAGAGAATAATTGAAAACATGTAAATGTCCAGTGATAGTGAAGTGGATTGATAAATCGTGTATATTAATATGACAGAATACCATATAACTGTTATACAATTAATGCATAATTTCTATACAACTCAATATTTTGAAAAATGCAACATTGCTTGACTAAACAAAGATGAAAAATAATATTAGAGAATTATAACATTTGCACAAAATTTTAAAACACATAATACAATGCACTGTTTATATGTGTGTGAATTTATGTACATATATATAAAGCACATTTATTTTGTAAAAAATAATATAGAAAATATGTAGACCAATGATAGAAGAACAATTGCCTTCTGTAAAGGAGACTAGGAAACAATCAAGAAGGGCTACAATAAGATCTGATATGCATCTGAAAAAATATATCTTTAACAATTATTTGAAGCAACTAAAATGCAAAATGAAGATTTTAATACCTAGATGGAGAGTATTTATTAGATGTAATATTAGACCTTGCTTTGTAAAGTAACAGTGAGAACTAAGTTAATGCATATGAAGGACTTAGAGAACAAAATAAGAGAACACTACATGTTGATTGTCATCATTGTTACTCACCAGAGATGGCGAATTTCTAGACAGCAAGCCCACTTATTATTTATCACCATGTCTCTTGTGTATAGCACAAGATCTAGCACAAAGGATATATTCAGTAATTTGCTTGATTGAGTATACACATCTTAAATTGCTGTCTTTATCTTAAACTCCCCAATGGTCCTCATCTACTTGCATGGGTGTAGGTAAATGGGAGAGAGTAACAGATTGGTATAAACTACTGGTAGAAAATTCAGGCCTCAGTATTTGATTCTTTCAACTAGTTCCATATGTGACCTGGTTTATGGTTTCATGGCAAGTGATTACTTTTAAGTAACCAACTAGGAGAGTTTATATGTGTTTTGAGATTCTTGGAAGAAGGTTGATTACATAAATGCCAACTACATTAGTATTGATTTCTCAAAGAATAAAAAGAAAAACAACGCCCCCCCAAAAAAAAGATCAGCTGAATTGACTATTTATTATTCCTTCTATTCTTTACCATTGCAAGAATTTCTGAGGGGTGGGAATTTCAAAGCTATTTCAAGATCATCACATATAAAGCATTCTGTAGTGTATAAGGTCTTAGGGAGGAGAAATGGGCTTTGGCTGACTTCACCCACAAGCTGAACTCTATAAATATTATATAGTTAACACACAATCCAGATACTTTAACTTCACAGAGTTCAGGAAAGAACAGCTTTTGTTTATGGCGAGTTTTCTTATGTGTTGAATATAAAGTACCAATTAAAGTGTAATCGGAATAGCTGTTTGAATTTTTGGCAGCATATCAGAAGGAGTTACGGAAAGCAGAGCCTTTTCAATGATAGATATGATTTTGCAGAGGTCATGCTATGGCCTGGACAGGGCACGCCTGGCATGATTTCAAACCATAAATGCACACGAATCTAGTGAAATGAATCCTATTCCAGGGCCCACAGACTCATTGCCTTAGAAGTCGTTTTTCCATTTCCAAGGCAAATCTGGCTTTCAGAATATTTTACCTGGAATCCAATCCCTATATGCTCAGGAGATTCACTGAGGTATAGAGTAGCTAAGATGCTGGAGCATTTTATTTTATCATTGCCATTGTTCAATTCTTTGTGTAGATTTTAATTTGGAAAAGCATTCAACCCACTGGAACCTGAACTGTTCTCCCTCTCTCATTAAGTTAACTTCACTTCTCATAAGTTTTCATAGAACTGAGTTTCTCATCTTCAGAGTTCTTACATCAATTCATAATTGTACACCAAAGGGAATACCTGAAAAGTTCAAATCTGATTGTAGGGAGGAACTGAAGCGCATTATGCAATTTAAAAAGACTAGAAATGGTAAATTAATAAAACACAGAAAAAGCAAACGAGGCAAACACACATGGCTGACACAAACACAGAGCAAGAACTACAGCTGTATGTTCTTGGATAGAGCTGCTGAATGGGACTGATAGTCACTTTGGAGTCTCAGTTAAAATCTAAAGAGAGAGACCTGATCCCACCTAGAAATACAGTCAGTGACTAGCTCAACTTGTAAAAGCTTCCAAAAAACAAAAATGTGCACTTGACCTTGTAACTAGGATTGTATATGGCACTCGGCCAAAACCCACCAGCCCTCTCCAGGGCAAAGAGTGACAGCTTTGCTGCCCTGCAGCTGAAACAGGTTGGAGCTCATATTAACTGTGCCAAGCAGGGCCTGCCACTAAGCTGAACACCTGTAATTCACCCATCTGTGTCCCTCAAGTCCTCACCCAAAAGTAAATTGACTCTGAGCTCTAACAGCTGTCTGGGGGACTCTGATGGGCTGTTCACAGCAAGAAAGGCTCTGGGAGATGACAAAAGCTGTGGGTGTGTTTCCAAGGTCAGAACCCAAAGAGGGAAGTTCTTTTGATTCTTTCATGTGTGGAGATGACAAAAGTGGTACTGGGTGGGATCCATAATTTCCAGATCATTTGAGTAACTACCAGACGTTGTTTATTTCATCATCTGATGTAAAAATTAAGATAATCATAGTTGATGAAAGAGGAGAAAGTCTGAGTAATGGAAGCCCCTTTCATCTAGAAATGTAAAGCAAAGAGTAGGAGAAATGGGGTACAAACTTGAAAAATGAGAGTTACAGGCAGTGTCTCTATAAAGGTAAGAGATTGTCAGAAATATTTTAAATATACATTCACTAAAGACTACCATGTTCATAGCAATGGTAGAAAAGCATATATATAAGTTTTAGGAGCAATACATTCAAGATTGCTGGGAAGAGAGAAAAGAAAAATACACATACTGATCACTTTCAATGGGTATGTATGATCCTAGGTGCAAAGTATTTATAACAGCAAACTCTCACCAACATCAGTTGCCACTAACGTAGATTATTATAAATAAATGAAACCGTTGTATGTTATGTAGGTGATATTTTTAAAGTAGACGGAATCTTAAAGGCTGAATAGTTGAGGTTCCCTTGTGACTTGAGCCGTAATCACGCTTTTTTTTTTTGTTGCAAGCTTACATATTTTTTTCATTTCTTGAGGTTTTCAGATATTTTGAGTAAAAAAACCTTATTTATTTTTCACATAATGTTTTATCTGCTATTACTAAAGTAGAGGAACTGCATTTATTCATTTCATCTAACAGTCGTACATGCAATAATTTAGTTAAAAATATTTATTGTCCAGATACTGGAAATAGAATGATGTAGAATGATAAGGAAGAGCAGTAGTCTCTGTTTGCAGGCAGGCACTCAACTAGTGGTGACTTTCTTTTTTTTTTTTTTTTTTGAGTTGGAGTCTCACTCTCTCGCCCAGACTGGAGTGCAGTGGCTGCTCCCGGCCACTGCTGCCTCCACCTGCTGGGCTCCGGCGATCCTTCCACCTCAGCCTTCCATGTAGCTGGAATTAGAGGCACGCGCTACCACGCCCGGCTGATTTTTGATTTATTGTAGAGATGAGGTCTCGCCAAGTTGCCCAGGCGGGTCTCGAACCCACAGGCTCAGGCAATCCACTCACCTCAGCCTCCCAAAGCGCGGGATTACAGGCTGAGCCACCGAGCCTGCCTAGTGGTGACTTTCAACGTATCTTTTGTCTTTTGTGCCACTCTGAGTAAAGTAGAACCAGTAGACATGATAGTATCAAAAGCAAAACACTAGGAAATCAGCTTCTAATGAAAGGCACATCTGTGAGAAAAAGTTTAACTGAGTTAAGCTCATTACCATTACCACAAATATTTCCTGAATAACTAGCTATGGTGAACAACAAGGATGCTGAGTTTTAGTCATAGGGCCCCATTCTAAATAGAATCAGCCTGGTGGGAATGGGCTCTGCAGTACTGTTTGCATGAGCCTCAATTTTTCTTTCATCTGTGTACAGCTGAGCCAATCAACACAGACATTTGAGTGCCAATCATATATTAGATGCTTTACTAGGCACTGGGAATGAAGAATGCTGTTTGAATCTGCCCTTTCATCTGCCCATCTATCCTCCTATCAGTTCATCCAATTCAGAACATTTATGAATTCCAATTATGTGTGAAATGCTTGTGCTAGACTGTGGTGAAATAAAACAACATAGACAAAGTTTATGATTTTATGGAGCTTGCATTATAGAAGGAGACATGAACAAAAAAAATAGGAAAAACAATTAGACAATTAGAGACAAATGAACTTGACAAATTTTGATATTTGGAGAGATTTCCATTTCTAAACTATAAATGTCAAGAAGTTCTGAGAGGCCCCCCTAGATACACATCTTGGACACAATGCTAATTCGACAAAAATTGAGATAAGCCAGTAGCATTTCCCAAGTTCCCTCTACCCTACATATAAAACAAAGCAAACAAACACAATTTAAAGAACCCACAACAAAATATGGGCAAAACTCAATTATATGATCACCATAAATTTATACTTCATATTTAAAGACAAAAACATGTTAAAAGTAAAAAAAAAAAAGGGGGGGGAAAGAGGTATCAAACAACTCTAATCATGAGAAAGCTGAAAAAGCCAAAAGAATACCAAACAATGTAGATTTCAAGACAAACAAACAAAAAATTCTATCAGGAGATAGGATTAAGAGGGCCGACATGAGGCAGCTAGAGTGAGTTTCCCCTACATAGTAACCCAAGATAGAGTTTCTTCAGCACACAGAAAGGAACAGGACCAGTAGCACATCCCATGACTCTCCAAAGGAGTGATAATAGCCACTTAGCACAAAGAAGAAGAAGAAAAAACATTCACCAACTTGGGCTGGAATTGGCCACAATCTCACCCGCACCAACATAGTTCACCACAGCCTCCTGACACAGTGGGAAAGATGAATGAAGGAAATTCAGAAGTTCTGTACTCCTTCCACAAACTTGCAAAGCCCTCTGAGTCTTGCTAGACTCCAATATCTTATGGGAAACTGCTTTACTCATGGCACGTGCTCTGCCATGGAGTGGTGCAGGAAAGAAAGCCTTGAGCAGCACTGGCCACTATTTACCAGGAACTTAACCCTTGCAGGCTGTGCAGCTGCTTTCCAGCCAGCCTGGGAGGGGATGAGTCCCAGTGGCAAACTCCACAGTTGCAGAGAGTTCCTGGCTGGGCAGGTTGTCTGGGAACACCTGAGATGTTGAGGCTGGCTGCGCTTTGACATTCTGATTACAGATTGTCTGAGGCCAAGCCTGTCCTGCAAAGCAACATTACTCCAGTGACTTGGGATTCCTCCCAATCCCAACTGGGGTAGCCAAGAGCACACACGTCAAGGGGAGTGCTCCAGGCCCTTTCCTGTGCACTCCCCTTGAAGGCTCAATACAGAGAACTTGGAAAATCCCCAGCGCCTTGCTCCTTTTTATTTAATTAATTTGTTTGTTTGTTCATTTATTTTATTAAAGATGTGGGGTACAATGCAGGTTAGGTATACACATGTCTATTATGCAGGTACCCTTGTTGATGAGGTATGCCTCTCCCTCCCCTGGCAGTTTCCCTCAACTGCCAATCTCACCCCCCTACCCTGACAGTTCCCCACTACTGCCAATCCCTTTCTTATAGTATTATGATAATTGTTCAAGATCTGCTTATGAGTGTGAACATCTATTGTTTGTTTCTGTGATAGATCACTGAGTATGAATGACTCTAAATTCATCCAAGTTGCTCCAAGTTCATATGTTTGTCCTTCTTTATGGCTGTGTAATATTCCATTGTGTATACATACCACATTTTCTTTGTCCAGTCCAGCTTCGATGGGCAGCATGGTTGGTTCCTTGTTTTTGCTATTGTGAATAGAACTACAACAAACATGTGTATGTAGGTATCTTTATGGGAGAAAGACTTGAATTCCTCCATGCATGTTCCCAATAGGGGGATTGTTATTCATATGGAAGGTCAATTTCTACTTCTCTAAGAAATCGCCACACTGTCTTCCAGAGAGGTTGCACTAGTTTGCAATCCCACCAGCAGTTTGTAGAAGTGTTCCTTTTTCTCCACATCCTTGCCAGCATCTGTTGTTGTTTCTTTTATTAATGATGGCCATTCTAACTGGGATTAGGTGGTGTCTCAATGTGGTTTTGATTTGCATTTCTCTGATGAGTGAGGCTGAGCTCTTTCTCATGTGTCTGTTGGCTGTCCATATGTCTTTTTTTTTTTTTTTTTGAGTTGGAGTCTCACTCTGTCGCCCAGACTGGAGTGCAGTGGCCGCTCCCGGCCACCGCAGCCTTGACCTGCTGGGCTCCGGTGATCCTTCCGCCTCAGCCTTCCAAATAGCTGGAACTACAGGCGCG